>OMLF01001471.1:7913-22845 GCA_900302615.1 Holocentrus rufus | reverse complement strand
GATCGATGCTGGGAAAGGCTAATTGTATCTATGGGAAATTAATCACCAGTCTTGCAGTGTTAGACTAGGGGGAATTCATGGAGAACAACACACCAGTGAGCACAGGCGCAGAAGCTAACATCAGATTAGAAGTAATGTTATATTAGTCCTAGAAGTAACAGCAGTAAACAGGCTCAGACTGGAAAATGTGGCATCAATGAACACAAAACAAGTGAAAAACCCAGTTATTCGGTTGAAACCTGCACCAGTGCACAACAATTCCACAACTTGCAAAGCTTGCAGAAGCGCTTAAGTTCTCATTTGCAGGAACTGACTGAAATTGCAACTGTATCGAATTTGGCCTACAAATATTTCAAGATTTGTGCATGCGCTTTTGTGCTCGTACTTCTACCTTTGTGAATGTGTGAAATAGCTGGAAAAAGAAAGAAACTGAGCTTGGATGCCTACCAAACCTGTTCTAATCAAACGCCCATTCAGAAAGATAAGAAAGAGACAGTTATTTTACAGAGAGTGCCTGAGCAGCCAGGTGTATAAAACAGATTTGAGACCCAAATTTGATGTCTCAGATATGTGGTATTGATTTCTCTCCTTTCAAGTGTGTTTGCCCTACCAGAGCTTGCTTTTAAAAGACAGTCACTGGCATGTTGAATTTTAGATTATTTTTTCTCACCCGAGGGTAAAAATGATTTCTTTTCTTGTCACACCAGCTATATCCTGACTGGTTTCACAGTGAATTGGTTTTTCATTAATTTCATTAATGTTCAATTGGGGCAGGGATATAAGCAGATAGATGTCATTAAAGTCCAAAAGCCACACATATTTCTCTGATTTTGAGGAGCTAATAAAAGATTTATATTCTTTTCATCGCATGCCATTTTGAACTGTTTCTTTTTAAATTAATTCCTCAGTGCGATCGCATGGGTAATGACTTGTGTAGGGCTTGTATTGTATGGAGGTCTTATTAAGGTTTAATAGGTTCATCACAAAATACTCTCTAATCCTGGACTGGGAGAAAATTATATTAGTGCGGTGATTTTTCTTTGCTTTGCACTCAGACAGTAGTGTGACATTTTTACAGGAGTATGGTGTTTTCTTTTTTTCCTCCTATAGTCATTGATTCCTCCAGAGATTTTTCCAGACTATATTTTGCTATACATACCCATGCATAATTGCATAATGTCAGTGTTTTGTTTCGCTTAGAGGCTTGTCGAAATACAGGAAGCAGAAACTAGAACTTAAACTTACATTTCAGATATAGACTGCTCAGATTTGTCCTGTTTTCAGGAGCCTCCGTTTGTCCTGTTCATGTATAATCTCCTACAGGAGCAGAGGCAGAACACTTCACTTCAAATTTATGTATGAAATGGCTGTATTCAGCTGTGTCCAGGGAATAGCCCCAACAAGAAAATGTCATGGCTTAGACTTCCCTGAACTTTGTTTCACTTCATTTTACCATCGTGCCCACTGCATCTATCGGAGTGAATCTCATTAAATGGTCGAACAATGTGCAAATTCACTCATTTATATGGTTGGGGTTTGCCAATTACCAACACAAATTGATGAGCTTCTAGGAAAATCTCTCAGTCTGCAGCCTGGACTGCAGGGTTTGCACGTCAGAGAGAATCCTGGCCTGTGCTGTTTTGTCAGACTGAATTTAAGGGAAAATTCAAAGTTGCACTGATTCGTTTGTATTTCTTTTAATCAGCCGTCCAAGGTGATGCACAAACCCAACGCTGGACGGACTGTCATTTCTGTGAAAAGACACAGAACCAAGGGGAGAGGAGATGCCAGACAAGTTAGCGGTGACATTCGGGACAGAGAAAAGCCCATAGGGATTTTTTTGACTGACAGCTCTGAAGCATAGGTTGCAGGAGGCCATTTGAAAGTTGCTGTCAGACTGAGGCACTTCTAATCAAATGATGTGATAAACGCTGATGAATGTGGTCACTTTTATTTAAATAGCACATTACTGAGGGAAGTATCTAAATTATGAAAGATGACTGAAAAATGACTTTTTGCAGTTTAGGACTTTGGCTAGTTAGATGGGAGGATCTAAGAAATAAAGGAGAAATAACTCCAACCCAGCTATAAGCCATTGGAGATTTGCAACAGGACCCGAAAAAAAAGCGACATTTTAGCAGAAGGCAACAACAATCAATATTGATTTTCCACTTTCAAACAATTGTGAGCTTCAACTCTTTAACAAATCCCCAGTGCTGTCGCAACTGAAGTAAAACAAGCAGTGAACGCCAAAGCATTTAACCGAACCCAGTCATACCCGAGCTGAGACGAGTGACTCTTCCTCTATTTGGCCACAGACAGACAGCAGCAAATACTGGTCCCCGAGGACCGTGTGTCCATGCTCTGTTGACCTGTTTGTTTCACAGCACTTTGTTCTAATAGAAAGTGGCACCAATGAGAGTCCCCTGATTTCCCAACCTGCTCATCCAACAAATTGTCTTGGAGACGGCTGTGCAGGGATGGATGGAGGGGTTGTAGGGTAAAGAAAACATAGAATGAAAGAGAATAAAATAATGGTTTGTGTGCTATAGCTTAAGTGAAACAAGGATTCCCAAGGCGGACGTACAGTGCAGAGGTTAGATTGGAGGGCAGAAAAAGTCAAAGCTCCAGTGTGATGCTTGATTCAAAGAGGTTAAAGGTTGTTTCTAATAGACATCAATCATGGTCTCATATAGATTAAAAATGACAGATTTCTTTGTGGGCATTGCAGCCGGCTGCAGCATGCATTAGCTCTACATGCTCTGCTGCTTTGATCACCTAATTTGCGGTCTGACCAGCAGCTCCTTTTGTGTCGAGTCCCTTTCCGCTGTCCGAGGTCATGTCTCAACTCCGATTCACCACCTTGCTTTTCTCCGTAAAATAGCCGCAAATTCAGAGCATGGAAATCAGCTGAGACGTTCAAATGGTGGCAGTGTGGCATTGCTACAATTCCCCTTTGTCAGCCGAGCAGTCTAACTCAATGCTGATTAATGAGCTGGGGTCAGAGTCTCCCCAGGAGAAAACTGCCATTATCTCCAATACAATGCTTGCGGGAATTTCTGAATAGAGGTGAAGTCAGGAAAGGCAATCAGTGTTAATCACAATGAAAAAGCCGACACTTTGATCTCAACTCCGCTTCCTCCTCTCGCCGTTCGCCTCTCTTGGGAAACTGGGAAATCCAGTGGAGAGCGGTTAGGCCATGTTTAGTTTCTTTTCAAGGTCCTGGCTATCATTATTGCAGGGCTCATGCATAAAATACAGCAGATCTGGTGGGTTTTTGGTCAGACATTTTGTGATGCTGGTGGCAGATTGATATCATGGTGGATGCACTGATAGGACATTTTTCCGCTCATGACATCATACAGTAGGGACAAAGTGGAATGAGGATGATAATGATAATGATCATCAAGGTTATGATGGCGGTTATAATGGTTATTTTCAAAAGGCTGTGTAAATATTTAAAACTGACTGGGGTGATTTTTATTCTTTGTGCAGCTCTGATGCATTGTTGATAATAATATCTTTCCTTTGCATGCATTTTACCAAACCAATAAAACCAACTCCCTTTGCTTATTATGCGTCTTTATCAAAACCACTTGGGAAATTACTTCTTTATCAGTTTCTCAGCTTTTGCTATGTGGGTTGCAGCTTTTCACTTTGCTACCATATTTTTATAGCCTTAAGACCTTAAAAGCACATCTGTGAATTTTAGCCTTGCAAAAATGTCTGCCTTGGGCTGCCTTTGTCTTGGACTGTGTTGTTTGTAAGGCCCTGCATGCCCCTTGTACCGTCTGTGTCTCTAAGTGTAAATTATTAAAACTGAAGCACCACCCACACTAAAACAGATTCCTTGTATGTGTAATGTACTTGACAAAAACATTGATACTGATCGTGATTCTCTCGCCCCTGAAATTTGGCCTCTATCACTTCAATAAGTAATAATTGGGGACGGGTTGGAATTAAAATGAACCAGGCAGACACATGTCTGGCTGTACTTGAGATAACTTGGGCTTTGAGGCAGCTGTGAAACCATCTCCTCTGTTTTGGTGGAAGAGGACAAAAACGTGTGTTATCAAGCCTCTTCAGCCGAGTGAGGCACGTGGCTCTGCATCCCAGGTTAGAGCTGGAGCAGAAAGCAGAAAGCAGAAGCCTGGGTATTTGCAGCGCTACTTCTGAACAGATGGGCAGAATTCAGGGTCTCTAAGCCAAAATATGTAAAAGTGAAAACAATTTTGGCGAGGGAATATGGATGTTGAGTTGGAAAGGAGAGTGGTAGTTCATCCCAGTCTGCCCTCATTAAGCTGCGTTGCCGGGGACTGGGGGCTTGGCGGTGCGTTTGTGGTGATTTTTGATTTCCTGCCTCTGCTTTGATAACAGCATCCTTTTCCCAATTCCTCTGTTTCAGGACTCAGATTCACTTCACAGTGGCCATTGATTTCACAGCATCAAATGGTGAGCTCTGCAGCGAACATCGCCCCACTCTGCTCCTATTTGTAGGCTGATGTGTGACTATGCCATTTTCCTTGTATTGAAGCAGGGAGGTGGATGTTTCTCGCTGCGTATTATCTTCTGAATGTGCTCGTGGATTTGTGCTTTAATAAAAGAGAACCCTGGATGTTAATGGCTGCTCTGAAATACACATCAGACCTGAATGTTCAGAATTTGTACTTCAGAAAAGGATCAGAACATCACAAACATCCACTGTAACACCTGTTACTCTAGTGCTGCAGCCATGACAGTAGTGCTAAATTCCAATACTGGCAATATGCCATCCAGTTTTATGAAGCTCAGCTCTGATTCAGAGGATACACTTAAATTTTGGTCTGATCGTGTGGTTCTCCTCTTTGAGCTGCCAGTTCTGTCTCAGTCTAATAGTGTGCATCACTGACTCTGACTTTCCCATTCTTGAAAGGTAATCCGTCCCAGTCCACTTCGCTCCACTACATGAACCCCTACCAGATGAATGCCTATGCCATGGCCCTGAAGGCTGTGGGAGAGATCATCCAGGACTATGACAGTGATAAGATGTTCCCTGCCCTGGGATTCGGTGCTAAGCTGCCGCCTGATGGGAGGGTCTCCCACGAGTTCCCTCTGGTAACTACAACCTCTGGGCTATTACAGCCGAGGTTCAAAGCCCACTTGAGACACTCAGGCCTCAAGTCGGGCTGAGAATATTTCATGTTGGCTAAACTGAATCTACTTGAATATAATTTATGCCTTCCCAGTGGAGCTCGTCTGAGTGTGAGCATTTGTTTGTGTTTTGATGATCTCCCTATCATTTATGGGTGAGTTTGTGTTTTCATGTGCGTTTATGTATGGATGTGTGCATTTTGAGATGAATGCAAGTGCACCTCTGACATGCATAATTTAGCGTGAATTCCATTTACCTTTTATAGTGCAAATTAGCCTCTGTAAGGCTGAAGGATTCTTAAATCAATTTGGCTTCTCTCAGCCAGCTAATGTGCTCTGGCTGGTGTACAGTACACCCTAATGAGGCGTCTGTCTACAGGGTAACGTCTGCATCACTCCATGTTTCCATTAAAATTTACGAATTAAGATTCATCTCGCAAAATAATTGAAACCTTAGTCTTTCATCCCATGCACTTGTAAATTGCTTTAAAAGTGAAGTTGCGGTTCTGTATAAATATTTTTATAAATTTGGTTAGAAATAAGCCATGCAGCTTGCCCATTTTCACTTTGTTCATGTGGTATTCATAACACGTTTTATGTTTCCTCAGAATGGCAACGTCGAGAACCCCTACTGTAACGGCATGGAGGGCATTCTTGAAGCTTACCATCAAAGCCTTAAGACGGTTCAGCTGTATGGACCCACCAACTTCGCCCCTGTTGTCAACCACGTGGCAAGGTAATCACATAAATATCTGTGACACCCTGAACATCACAGCGCAGTCATCCTATCCTTGAAAGTCAATCTGTAGATAACCTTCAGCCAGCAGATGAGCCATCGGAGGCATCAGGACAGTGAGTGATGGCTGCTCTATAAATTGAGCAGAACTAATTGGAGGGAAAATAAACAATCAGCTGCCAGGCTGAGATGAATAGAAATGGAAATACGGCATTTGGGGCACCAGGCACTCTTGAGTGTGGGTGCTACTTTGCTTTTTCAGACACTGGGTGTGGTGAGCGCGGTAATGCGATTGGGATTGGCAAGTTGAAAATGGATTCGCACAGTAAGTTATGTTGCCTTTCAGCCATGTGTTGCCAACACTACTCAAAAAATGAGTCACACTACTCAACAAATGAGCCTTACTATGAATGAGACACGGCATGCTTTTCACCATTACAAGCTTGCCGTCATGGCAAATGGGATTATTGGACAAAGTGAATTTATGCAAGTAGGCTATGGCAACACAGCCTTAAACAAGTGGGGCTGCAGGATTCAATAAACATCAGACGTGATTTGCAGGAGATGATTTTCTCATGAAGGTGTGAAATCTCTTGTGCTGACGGACCTGAAACGTGGTACAATGTGATGCCATCATATCAACACAAGGATGACACAACCTGCTTTCATCTAAAGCACTTTCTGAATAAGCTTTCTCTTCTTGAATACTACATAAAAAAATGGGCAGGCTTCATGGCTTATAGTTACACAGAACTAGACCACTTTCTGAACAAGCTTTCTCTTCCAGCATTTCAGAATAGCTGGACTTTACATTAAGAGTGTAAATCTTTGGCTTAACAGATGTAATTCCATTCACATTTCACTTGTTGGCGATTTGCTTTAACACAATTTTTTTGTCATTGAAAGATTCATTTTTAACTAACTGATTCAAGTCAACATTTCAGTTTTATACTTTACAATTTTTAGCCATTAAATAAAAACATGCCATCGTGCAGAAATATCATTTTTCTTCTGAAATGGGAACGATAGAACTGATTAAACACTATTCATTCTAAAACTGTAAATATGTTGGCAAAAGAAGAGAATTGATTCAAACTATTTCATATCAATTCAGGCTGAAGTCAGAGTTATTCACTCTTTTTGTTTCTTTCAGCAGATCGATGCAAATGAATCAGCAGAATTTATAATCGATGCGCTGATGCAATCATTACACCCTCACTATCCATAACACGTAAAACATATTATGAATAAATCATCCAGTACACAGACAATGAAATTATTGCAGAGGCTTACAAAACAGAGACAGTAGCCTGTCATTGCAAACCTCCAGGTGTTAACCGAACAAAAATGATTAAAATGCTGCTTGCCAACAGATGCCAGCCCAGGCAGAACATACAGTGCATCTGCTTTAAACAGCGGGGGGGTTAGAAGTTCACAGTTAAGTCAGATTTTTTGCATGCAACCTCCAAGATAAAGAGACTGATCAATCAAAGCAGTGGCATATTTGCATTTCACTCAGACGGGTAGAAAGGGCTGATATAAATGTTGAGTGTATGTATGATGTAAAACAGAGCAAGCTTGTGTGCATTCTTGTGTCTTCATCCAGCACATTTCTATTTATGATACAAAATTCTATTTGGTGCTCCTCTTGGTAATGATGCTGCCTTTGCGGTCAAGTAACCGATGCTCCAGAGAGAGTGGCCCACGAAGCTGCGTGGCTGTTGAGGAAGACAAATGTCTCTTTAATCTCCTAAACACCATCCATCCCTTTGTCGATGTTTCTGTTTGATTAAAATGTCAAAGCCGTGCAGTCAAACACACCAAACTGAAAGCAAGCGAAAGGCCTCACCTCTGACCTGTCCTTGGTTTGCAACAATCGTCTCTTACTCTTTTTTTTTCTTTTTTTTTTTCCCTCTCCCTCATCATGTCTGGTCAATTGAGCGCTAAGCAATCAATAATGTTCTGAGAGAATAAGACTACACCACTTGCATAAACACGTTAATAAATTATTCATAGATCAGCCGACGATGGGCGATTGAATCTAGGCCACATTCGCTGCGGAGTCTCTGATGGGTTTTGTAATAGTGTCTGGATGGGCCTCTGAGACATGAATAACTATACAACATATTTTATTTCTTTACATGTCTATATTAAGCCTTTGTGACACACTCAGGGCACACGGGGACTTTGTGTTTGAAGCAGATGGTTTTTTACTGTGTTGTTTTTTTAATCTCTGACATAGCTGACACCCTGCTGCAGCTGCCTTTAGCTTTTTAGAAGTGTTTGTTTTATGTCAATCCATACCCATATAGCCCGGGTCTATTTTTAGGTTTGTATGGCCCGTCTGGTGCTGTCTTAACGCCAAACTGTGCCGATGCTTCCTTTCAGGTACGCAGCGGCGGTGCAGGACGGGTCTCAGTATTTTGTCCTGCTCATCATCACCGATGGCGTCATATCAGACATGGCCCAGACCAAGGAGGCCATAGTGAATGTGAGTGCTCTCTCTCTCTCTCTCTCTCTCTCTCTCTCTCTGTTCCTTCTGTCTGCAGGCCTTTGGCATTCAAGGTGCTTTTAGCTTACTGTAGCTCCACTGTCAGGCTTTCTATATTACTTTGAGGGGTTTATAAGGCGGTAGCACTAGATTTGAGGATTTATGGGATGCTTTCTGCTCCACTTGTTTTCCTCCTGTACTCTGTCGCTGTGGGTGCTGCTGTGTTTGTCCAGGATTTTTTTTTTTCCTTTTTACTGAGACATGGGAGGCTGTGAGGCTCTGCTGTGATTCACTCCCAGGTCTCTCTGGTTTACTTTAGCATCCGAGCCAAGAGTCTACCGATCAAATATATCATGTGGAACACCAAGCTATTGTTGTATTGCACTTCATGTCCGTGTTGTGCATACTCTTGCTATATTGTCATTTGAAAACCTTGCATTTCCAACTTTTCATGAACTTAGAAAAGCAGCCCCGTCTTTACCTCGACCACGATGCATTTTTGAGTTCGTCTGATTGGTTTTGAAAAGGTTTCATGTTCAATATTTATTTTCTCAAACCACAGAGGAGCACGAAATCCTTCAACTGAAGTTAAAACAGAGAAAACATGAAATTTTCACCGGACAGCGGCGGTATTTTAGTGAAAACACGGGAAGTCACTTAAGTGTTGGAACACAAACGGCGCTGTAAGACTCATCGACAAAGGCCGACCGTCAGAACAACATGGTGCTCGGACCCCCAGCAGACTGGGTTTAAAGGGAATTTGCGACTGTTAATCAAACCATTAGAACAGCCACACCTTCCTTTTAAGATCTTGTCTGCTGCTCCAAACTGCTTGGGCCAAACCTGCTGTGTCCTGATGCCACCTCTCACCTCTCACTTGGAAGCTGGCAGCTCTCTCCTCAGCCCACCGCGGAGCGAAGGACTGAATGACCTGTTTCACTTGGCATTTAGCCCTTTCCCTGTAGAGATAAATCACAGGCAAAGAGTTATGTCCAATCCTTATCTCTGTGCTTCTGCCTTCTTGTTTACGCTCTCCAGTTCTGTGGTCTTTGAGCTGTATTTTTTTTTTTTAAATGTGCCTTTAGTTTACACAGAGCATCAAAGCAGATGTCTTTCGGGAATGTTGGAAGAACTGCTGCTGGCCAAGTTGTAATCTTTCTTTCGGTTGCCTTGTTCCCCAACCCAGTACACCTTAGTCTTCAATGCCCAATATGTCCACACATCTAACAAGACAGCCTTTGGGGTAAATAACAGCTCCGAGTCTTTTCTTTGATGTTTTGCCATTTTATCCCAGCTCCTTTATACGACTGTAAATTAGAAAAACTGTCTTTCTCACTCTGACTTTATAGACCAGAACATAAAAATTACTGGCCACAATTAATTTCATTGTCAGTTTGTTGCCTAGATGGGAGTCTGCCTCTGCCAGTGACTTGATAAAAAACATAATTATTTTAAACACTAGAGAAGCTCAAAGGACTGACGTTTCGGAGACTGCACATTATCCACCTTATTCAACATCTGACCAGTGGGTTGGCACCAGAATCAACTCTGTGTTTCTGGTACATAGTAGTGTTTGGTGTGCATGCAAACCTTTAAACCAGTGCTGTCGTCGAGTCATGCAACTACAAGACGAGTCCCAAGTCAAAAGCTCCCAAGTCCAAATCCAAGTCCAAGTCAAGTTCCAAGTCTCCGGTGTTCACCTTTTCACACATCTGAGTCCCAAGTCTTCTTTCCAAAACCCATGTTAACATCCTTTTGCAAGTAATAGGGAAAAACACTTTTTCCAGGTCCAACAACACAAATAATTAATTAAGCACAGCAGCAGATAATTAATAAATAATTGCAATAATTGCTAAAGAACAGATAAGCGTTCAGTTCTGGTTGTAATAATATTATTTTCCTTTTTCACAAAGTCTTTTTGACTCAACTAAAAGGCTAAAGAGACATTTCAAGTCAAATCCAATTTATCCCTGTGAGGCTTGTATAACAGATTATTGAAACAAGTACGACAATACAATTTTCAGTGCCAACCAGCTAAGGATTATTGGTCATGTTGTGGAAGAGTCCCAATATAGGCTGAATAAAATACCTCATTATCACAGACATTCCAATTTAAATGAATATACAGTATGTCTATCCCAGTATAATAGGTGCATTTTATCATTTTTTGCTTGAGAATCCTACTTGGCAGCTGCTCAACTCTGCCACTGAGAGATAATATGCCATATGTTTTTCAAGTTTTACAGAAAGATAGAGTAATGTTTCACCGATAGAAAGGATTTCAGGTCTGGGCCAATTCACTGATATCGTAACATTAACTTGAACTGGAAACAGATGCATCAGAAAACTCAAGTGTCAGTGATATTCACTTCATGCAAGGCTGTTTAGCTGATCATTTTGTGCACAGGAATTGGCAGCCGCAGCAACTGTAATGCCAGCTGTGTAAGTTGCCTAATCTAATTTCAGGTTAACAGCCCACATTACTTTACATTCATCATGTTGCAGTGTGCAGGCAAAATATCAGTCCAACTTAACTTAACTTTCAGGATGCATGTGGACCAGGTGCCTCACAAAGTTAGATGTATGGCTCCCAGCTGGTCTTCTATTTTTCTTTGGCACAGCACACATGTTGCCAAATGTTTTTTCTTATCATGTGAGGAATAATTCACATACACAAATTTGACCATTCCTGGTTTCTCCACCTCATGTCACAGTGATATCTTGCCTTGCTTTGATCGTGAATTCCAACACAATTGTTTACCTTGTTAAAATTTCAAATTTAATTACACATTCATTTGAATAATTTTCAATCTGGGTCATTAATGTAATTTAAGAAATTTATAGTCTGGGTCAAGTTCCAAATAGTCAAATCCCAATAGTCACACCTGGTCAAGTCCAAGTCACAAGTCCTGATTTTCATGAATCAAGTCAATCTACTTAAATACTGGCCCTCCAAGGCAACATAATCTGAAATCTGTAATAATCTAATCTAGAATCTATTCGGCTGATTCCCATGAAATTTGTTGAGCACATTCATGCTCCCCAAAGCTTGAACATTGTCAAGTTTTATGTCCTTATGACCTTTTCTCTAGTGATACCCTCAGGCCAAAATGTACAAACCCCATTTTGTCTCTACTATTCCCCCAATATGCACCAAGTCAGCACCAGCAGGACACCAGTGCCTGTGATCTGTAAATTCATAACTTATGAAAACAAAATGATAGCATTCATCATTAGTGAAATCCATTTCAAATCAACAGTGTAAAATCTTTGGTTGTCTGGTTACCTTTACTCACTTCCTGTGTAAACAAAACAAGTTAGACTCAAAGTGTCGCAGGAAGAGAGATTCTCTGGTGCTTCAAACTTCATTCTGTCCTCTAAACAAGCCTGGCAGTTTTACTCTCACTCCATTAAAATTAACAAGCCATCCAGACTACACGCTCTCATTTTCTCACCTTCAGAATAATGTTAGCCGCCTACAGTTACTTACTTACTGTATGCCAAATTGCTTGCCTGCACACTGGACAGAACTATATTATACCAGACTCACAGAGATGATTTTAGTGCAAATCCTCCTCACTTGCTGGCTGAGGTGACGGACCAATAGGCCAAATTAAAGTCGGTGTCGTCCTTTAAGGTTCAGTGAAGAACAAATTCAGTTAAGAGGTATCTATTAGATTGTGGTGCTGTGCCATGAAAGGAAGATGTATCTATTCAGACAGCTTGATAGTGTGACATCCCCTGGGTTTCTTTAGAGTAAAGGCAAAGTAACAAATGGTGTAGACTGAATAATGCAGGTCTGCATACTTTATGGGAATCTGACGTGGCGTTGAGGAGCGTATGTTTGTTGGGTCTTGCATGCTGGAAAGAGACAGAGATCATATGGGTATGTATGGGTATTTTATGTGAGAGCAGGAAGATGTAAGGAACGAGCTTACAGGAAGGAGGGAAAATGGGAGAGAGGAGAGGAGGGAGGCAGGGAGAAGGAGAGAGAGAGAGAATAATGATGGAGAACATGGGAAGGGTGGTCCTCCTAGGTCTGTTTACTCCTATCTGTGACAGGCCGCCCCCCTTGGGAGGTTTTCCAGGAAAGCTGACCCACTTTTACCAAATGTATTTCCACTACAAGCATATATCATTCATTCCTGCCAGAGCTTTAACATCCTCCCCGCCACAGCAGCAAACTAAATTTATGTAGCGGATATGTAATCTGTATACCTTCAACTATTTGGAGAATAAGCTGTATATAACCTTTATTACACAGAGGTAAGGTTAATTTATAACCACTGTGGGACGTTGCTCTACTCATAATCCTGACTATTTGAAGGAAATGGTATTTGAAACACCATTTTCACACATGCAAACATCATGAATTAACAATAAAAAACTATGACGGAATGTGTAGGAAAACGTGTCTTATAAATTCATGTTTGTACTTTTGTCTTTTATTTTCATGTGCCTTTTTCTGTGAGGATAAAGTGCCATGTGTATCTTAACTACTCAGGTATTCTGTATTGTAAAAGGGAAAAAAAAGTATGATTTGCTGGCAAAATGTTGCAACAACGCCCATCCTCTGAGGTGAATAATGTATTTCTCTCAGGGCTTAGACAACCAAATCTATGTAACATATTACAATGTGATGTGCAAACAGGAAATGGATACTATACTGTATATCATTTGTGTTTATCTTATCTTGTCTCGTGTTGCTGTCGTCTGTGGCTCCTCTGGGGAACCATATCTGTAGATTAATACTGAATTTGCGGAACAAGAAATAAATGTATTGGGGAAAACAAATAATTGGAAATGTGTGTAACCACTTTATATTTTGATGAGGAGGACTCTGGTTTCAGCCCACTTTCAGAATACAGTTTTGTGCTCATCCTGGCATCTGACTGACAACTGGCTTTTTGTTCCTCTTGTTCATCACAGGCGGCTAAACTCCCCATGTCTATCATCATTGTTGGAGTTGGCCAAGCTGAGTTTGACGGTGAGAACAATAAATAGAGTTAATTGGGGCGCAAATGTGTTGAAACCATTGGAAACCAGTTTTTGTGGTCTGTGTTTATACTGTGGATTATTTGTTTTATCTAAATAAACACAGAATTTCAACTGGGGTTAGGATTGGGGATTTTTTTTGTCAGTGAGGCTTTGGATAACAGCTGTTGCCCCTGTTTGAACATTATCAATGTATAACGAAATTTTAATTTGCATATCCTGTATACGTTTCCTGACTAGTTACAGGAACAATTCATCTAAAAAAAAAAAAAACAAACAAACAAAAAGAAAAACAATCTATCTATCAATTTTCTGTGTGATTTGGCAAGGTTTCCAGTCTGCTGTGATCTTCCTTTTCTCCCAGTACCTCAATACAGTGGGGCATGATGGGTATTTGTTTGTGGAGCTCAAACTGTCAAAAATGTACATGTGCAAAACTCAACATCAACAGCTCTTTCCAAAAACAATGACACAGATACCCAGCATGATCCACAGCAGAGTTTTACTGGGAACTATTTCCTACCAAACACCAGCAAACTGGATCTATCTGCCTCAAAGGAGTTCAAATTCAGGGCAGATAGATACAGTTTGTCAATGTTCAGAAATTATCTGGATGGATAGATTACATTAGGGATACATGGGAAAATATATTTTATTTGTGTTTTGGGTGAACTGTTCCTTTATGATGGCTTTGACTTACATTCATTGATTCACCAGAAATTTTCTGATGTATATGTGGCCTGTTGGAGTTAGCCATGAGTTTGTCAGGACTAATTCATAAAACCCTGTTTCTGTGCAGCCATGGTGGAGCTGGATGGTGACGACATCAGGATCTCATCGCGAGGGAAGATGGCAGAGAGAGACATTGTACAGGTGGGATGTTTCCACTGTTTTTCTCTCACTCTCAGCTCACCATCTGAAGGAATTTTCCAATCTAAGATGCATTTCTGGTGGCCTTGATACGGTTGAATATGTCACTCTTTTGTTGCATTCAAGGGGAAGTGGCAACTGTAGAAAAAATCCACATGAATGGCACTTGAACTCGATATTCCTAGTCCAAAACCTCTGGCTTTCTTAGAGCGTGTTGTGCAGAGATGCATTGGATAAAATACAGCAGAACATTGATTATTGGAACGTTTAGACATTCTGTAGGCTAATTGTAAAATTACTTGGCATGTCAGTGGATATTGTTTACATTTTATGTAGTCTAACATAATGTTATGCATCTATTTGCTGTCAATGAGTCATGAAAATGTCACATTTAATGTCTTTTCCAGTGCTGATATATTAGTCCATTTTCTTCTGACTTTAACCAAGTCGGATGCTTCCCATTTCCCACTTCTCATGAATGCAACATTGAAATGAATAATAAATGATGCTGTTCTTGCAAAGTCATAAATTTCTTCCCTGTCACCCCAGTTTGTCCCGTTCAGAGACTACATGGATCGCACGGGCAACCACGTGCTGAGCATGGCGCGGCTGGCCAAAGACGTCCTGGCTGAGATCCCCGACCAGCTCATCTCCTACATGAAGAGCCGAGGCATCAAACCCTGCCCCGTCCCGCCGCCCTACGACGACCT
>OMLF01001468.1:8013-19771 GCA_900302615.1 Holocentrus rufus | reverse complement strand
CTTCAGGACCTTGATGACTCGACCCAACTTCCTCTGCTCTGTCACTTCTCTGAAACTGCTGAAGGCCTCACCACCATCAGAGCATTCAGGTATCACAAACACACACACACACACACACACACACACACACACGCCCGCAGAGATGACTGAGTCGAGACTCCAACTTGTGGATCATTTCCTTTGTCAGTCCATTAAGATCTATGCAAACAGTGTGTGTGTGTGTGTGTGTGTGTGTGTGTGTGTGTGTGTGTGTGTGTGTGTGCGTGCACTGTGAGTATCAAGAGTAATACTATGTGCTTGTATGTTAAAAAAAATACATTGCTAATTTGTGAAATTAAGTTAAATAAAGAAGAAATACAGCAAATGGACATTTTTTTCCAGATGAAAAAAAGATAATTGTAATAGACACATTAATCTCTCCTCTCTTTGTGTTTACATACATTTCCTCTGTATTCCATGTGGTAAGCTATTTATTTTAATTTTGTAACATCTACTTTACAGTTGCCATTCTTAGCAGGAGCAGTAGGATAAAGAAGTAGTTATATTAGAAGTAGTAACATCACTACTAGTAATAATAATGGTGACTACTGTAGTGCTAGAAGCAGTTGTCCTCTTATGCTGCTCTTTTTCTGCACGTTCACCCTCTCTTTCCCAGCATTAGTCTAATCCAACATTAAACAGCTCTCATGCTTTATACTCCCCCTTCCCTGAGGACTTCCTCTACACACACACACACACACACACACACACACACACACATCATACACAAATAAACAAACAATGACTTATATACACACATGCAAGTGCATATCATGCACACACACACACACGCGCACACACACAGAAGAACTGAGTCTTCAAATTAAAATGATATAAAAAGGGAAAGAAAGAAATCAGAAAGAAAAATTGAGTCTGCCGTTGTGTCAGATACTTGGCAGTCACGGCCCAGTTCCCATTATCATTAGGCACTGGTCTCCATCCAAACCAAGTCTGCTGGAGATGATCGTTATTCACTGCACCATGGAGATAAAGCCTTGATTCTAGAAGGCAGCTGACAGCTGACCCATTTTATTCATGTAACGTTAATGCTTTTTATCTCGTTTTTCCCCATTTGACTCCCTTGTGATCCTGCTTTTGGTTCATGTTGTGTTAATGCACTAGCTTGTTGTTAGCAGTAGTAATAGTGTGGAAAGGATAAGAATCTGGCTGCATGGAGGAAGTGAGGGATGCATGTATAATATACATTTAAATGGTTGTTTCAGACATGAGGCTCGTTTTAAGCAGCGCATGCTGGAGCTGACAGACACCAACAACACGGCCTACCTGTTTCTGTCTGCTGCTAACCGCTGGCTGGAGGTCCGAACGGTGAGCAACAGTTTCATGAATGTTTTCCTGCAGGTGCTGGTATTGACTGTCACACAGGTGTCACCTCACAAGTCCATATTTATGTAGTGTGGGTGGCCAAAGGTGGTGTTGGACCCCTCTCTCTGTCAGAGTCATGCTGTGTCCTTTTGCTTTGAGTTGCTTTGAAATTCTAACGTTGTGTGTTGTATAAACCGATGTCAGCTGTTGTTCTGGCATTGTCATAATGTCAACAAGTCTTAGTAGTTCATCATCCAACACAAAGCCAGTTGTCAAAGTCAAGTTATTTTGACCTCTGTAGATTTAGAGTCTCATCTTTAGCGTTTAAGTCTAGTTTTTCTTCAAAAAAGGTGAAAAAAAAGTGTGATGAACTCCTTTATGTATTAAAATTGTGTGGGTTTTGTTTCATTTTGTTTTATTAATCAGTAAGAGCAAATTCTTATTTATTTATTCTTGGCAAGTATTAGCACTAGCACTTTTTCTTTTAAATATTTCAGGCGAAATTGATGTGGGCCTTGAGCTGTTTCTGAGAGAAGAAAATGTGTCTTGAGGTGGTAAAGGTTGGCAAACCTTGCTTCAGACTGTGCAGCACCCTGCCTTCTCGTCATCTTTTAGATCATTGTTTTTAACTTTCAACGACTTTGTTGATGTAATTTTGTTGCTTTTGCCATTTCCCAGTTGTTGTTGTTGTTTTTTTGTTTTTTGTTTTTTTTAAATAATTGTACAGCATATCAGCTTTCTTCTTCTTCTTCTTCCCTCCTTCTCTCCAGGACTACCTTGGTGCGGTGATAGTGCTGACAGCAGCAGTAGCCTCTATTTGGAGTTTTCGCTATGGTCTGCCTTCCGGTGGCCTGGTGGGCTTGGGACTCACCTACGCCCTCACTGTGAGTCTCCACTGCTCTCTTTGCCTCTCTCTTCTTTTGTTTTTCTGCTGGGCATGGGGTTTGTCTATGTTCTCTTTTTGCTTTTTAGAACTCAGAGTCTGGATACTAGAAAGAACATCTTAGCTGTGATGCATTACAAGAAGATTATAAACCCATTACAAGTACAGATTAGTTTTTCTTTCAGTCTAATTATCTAGTATCAAAAACTGAGATCCAGTTTAATATTATCAGGGCTGGGTATTGCCAGCAACTTGGCTATACGATAATATCACGATACAGAGGCCACAATACGATACGCATCACGATACACACTGATATTGAATACTGACCATGTCCCACACAGAACTTAGTACAACAGCTATTTATTATAAATATATATCAGTTAAACAGAACAAGAACAATTAAGGCCCTTGGAGATCTTAAAAGTAAAGTAAAAGAAGGTCTTGTCTTTATACCCAGAGTTTTTAAATAGAAATTATCATTATCACAGAACTTGCATGTATCGCTTGCTTGTATCGATACATGCATCAGCACAGAGTTCATCAAGAGATATTGCCGTATGGATTTTTTAACTCAGCCCTAAATATTATGTCATACATATATAGTTTCCCCATGAAGCATTAAATCCCCTACATTTTTGCACATTTTGTTAATCATATCAGGCCATTAATAAGATCTGTTTTTTTCAGCAGCCTGTGCATCTCTGTAGGTCTTCTTGAAGTATTCTTGAATGAGACACTACTATTACACCACCCCTCGCTCTGGATGATCTTAGCTACATATATAAGTGTAATGCATTGCTGTCTGTATATAGGTGACCAACTACCTGAACTGGGTTGTGAGGAACCTTGCAGATCTGGAAGTTCAGATGGCAGCTGTGAAGAAGGTCAACAGCTTCCTCAGCACAGAGTCAGAGAACTACGAGGGATGTATGGGTAAGTGAATTCTCCTTATCAGAGACACTGATGGCTGCTTGTTCTTATGTCATAGCATGCGACAACTGTTTGAAAACTGCAGGAGGACCATGGGTAATGAAGATCTAATTGTGAAAAATGTTCTAGAATACAACTGCTTTCATTTCTGTTACAGCTGCCAAACTAGTATTAGCCTCCCAGTGGCAACAGTGCCAGCAGTTAATAACACTGACAACTACAGTAAAAGATGATGTGAAGTACAGCATATGGGGCTCATTTGAAATCTTTGAAACACTAAAGTAAGAAAAGTAAAGTAATAATCAGGCTGTGGCAAAACCGAACATTTCATACAGTGTACACCCCTCAAAATCATTATTGGTTTGTTCGCCAAGTGGTATTTTTAAATACAAAAGCCAAGTACAAACAGATGAGTTGTATATGCTTATTAAAGTTTCCTGATTTATAGAGTTGGACAGAATGACCTTATTTAATGATAAACCACCCCTTGCTGGAGCATCGTTCTGTGTTTGTGTGTGTGTGTGTGTGTGTGTGTGTGTGTGAGCTGATGTGTATGGGAACATGTGTATGTGTGTGGAGAACATTTGTAACTGTCTTCTCCTCCGGTTAGAGTCCAGAAACAGTGTTTTGAGTTTATGGGATGTGCTGTTGCTATGGTGAAATACAAATGTTCCTGGATGGGAGGATGAGCCAGATTGCTGACAAGAACAGTAATAGAAGATAGAGACTTTTGGTTATTATTCAACTATTTTTGTTATTATTCAGCTATAACCAAGTTAATCCAACTGAGATAGAAAAAAAAAGAAAATATGTTTTTCAAGGGACATCTGGCCAATAAAGCAAAGCATCAAAATGTAACCAAAATATAACCAAAATCACATACGAGAGAAGATAAAGTAAAAATCTTTTGTGTAAATGGTCCAAAGTGCAAGTTTACTTGCCCAGTATCAAACCACCAGGCTAAAGGGCCAAACCTATTTAAATCTTGATTAAACAGAGCAATACAGCTCCCTAATGAGTTTACCACAAGATCCAGAGAGGTCATCAAAGACAAGGAGAAAGAGTTTTGCTTAATATGTTGAAAAATAAGTGAAGGAGAGAGAGGGGTAACAGAATGGAGTTCTCTTTCTCTTTCCGTCTCTCTTCCTCTCTTTCATAAGGGTCATCTTAATCATCCCGATCTAGTCGTTTCCGGCAAATAACCTGTGAAACCCTAAAACCGGCCGAGAGGCCCTGAGTGAGACAGAATAGAATGACATCATGGAACCTTCCAGTGAGGGCTGATAAGAGCATCAAATCCTCTAGGAAGTTTCCACAGTTAGGGAGGAACAAATCGAGAAGTAGCTGGCTCTAAAAACATAAAACTGTTTTCTGCTGTGTTTTATCCCCCTACTCGTACACACGCACACTCACACAGATTTATTTAAGATATTTTATCTTTTAAGTGCTCAAAACGAATTGTTGAGGCCTAGTGGTGCCAGTATGTTAGATATTTCATATTGCGGTTAATAGTCTTTCCATGATGTATTTGCTAAGGCAGTTCTATGGTTTCTTTATTTAGCTGGATAGTTAGTTGTTTTTTTTCTTGTTTGTTTTCAAATGAATTTCAGAAAATGGAAAACATTGTTTTGTTTAAAGGAATACACTGAGATTTTGGGAGATTGTCCTGTTGTTCAGCTTCCATATTAAGTGAGAACACACAGCAGACACCAAAATCATCCATGTGTCCACCGTAGATCATGCTAACATTTTAGCATACACAAGTTGAGTGATTGAAGGCACCATTTTAACACTTTAGCATGCATTAAAACTACAGAAGACCCCGGCATAAACTTCAAAAAAGTGCCTCAGATGTTTATTTTTAGTTTTTATTTTTTTGCCTTGAGTAAATGTGTCATGGCATTAACAAACTGAAACACTGCTGACTTGAGTCATGCAGCAGTTGCTGTATGGCTATAATGTCTCTAAGGGATCTGCAGCCCTTAAGGACTTAAATAGGAAAACTAAACGACATTTGGAATGTTATGATGTAGTCCATATGGCCTATATGCTAATGTTTATACAAAGCAGGACTGTAAGATATACAGCCAGCAAGTGGCTGCTGTAGTCTGCTTTGCTCTTCCACTGCCTTTTATTCCTGACAGTATTTTCCACTACTTTATATTCTAGTGTGTCTCTCAGGGATGGTGAGGGTATAAGGCAAATAAAGACAGATATACAAACTAAGTTTCATACTGCAGTGTTTTATTTTTATTATGTATTTCTTTAAGAGTCTGTTTATTGGATTTTACTGTTCCAGTTGTACAGTAAGTAACTACTGCCAAATTAGGAACAATTTTACAATTTTTTCTCTATCTTACAAATAGAGACAAATGATTTTGTTGCTTTGTAGTGTAGATAGTAAAGGTATCTAATGTGACATTCAAGAAATAAACACAAAATATATACAGTGTATATATATATATATATATATATATTTGTATGAATTGAAAAATGTATCTACAAAAATTACCCAAATGAAGCATTGATAAGAACAAAGTCATATGTGTTCTCTATAAGAAGGAATTTTCATAATAATTGGAGCACTCCAAGCTTGAAGTATCACAAAGTGATAAGCTTATGTATTTGGAAATATGTCTGAAGATTTGGAAGCAATTTATTGATTTTTAATGCCACCTTTTAATATTTCTATTCAGTGCTTTACTCATGTGCCACAATAATGTTTTTGAATTGAAATATCTTCCTTTGGGGTTTTTTCCAAGCAAACATTGATATATGTGATTGTTGAGATTAATTTGATGCATTAATCAGCATATCATGTAATTAATTTGATTGAAATTTTCAATCGATTGACAGCCCTAATAGCAATATACAACAGCCCTTTCAAGATTAATTGGTAAAATAAATATGTAATTTACTTAAAAAATAATAATAATAACGTGGGAATTGAGGCTATTTCTCGCCCAGTACTTCTGTTTGATGTGCATATAAATACTCACTTGCCATAAATCATTTCACTGTGCCTTTGTACCTATACAAATGTGTATGTGACAAATAAATCTTTGAATCTTGAATGTACCTCTCTCCTGATCTGTTTCTCTCTTCTCTCTGTTTTCCCTCCAGATGCCTCTCAGGTGCCAGAGGACTGGCCCCAACATGGTGAGATAAAAATCCAAGATCTGTGTGTGCGCTATGATCCTATGCTCAAGCCAGTGCTCAAGCACGTCAACGCATACATCAACCCAGGCCAGAAGGTAATTAACATGATGCTGTGAGGACAGTGGGAGAGACGTGGGGTTGGGCATGTGGCTGAGGGGTAGGGTTACACCAATATGGGTATATTTTGTGGTGATATTCAATAGTTTGTATTTATTTGGATATCAACTCAATGAGCCAGTAATTAAATTAAATTTAAAATTAACAGTTTTCTTGTCAAATTCATATATTTCGTGTTTAGTAGTTTCCCTCATAATTTTACTGTTAACCAAGGATAATAGTAATAATAATCAGAGGTGGATGACACTGGTCCATTTTTGATAAAAGCCCAATATCGGCCTGATTCATTGGTCTAACCTATACCTCAGACACACCTAACTCTCTTCATTGCCTGTTGATGTGCCTGTTTACCATAACCATGACACAAATCAATTTCTTACACACCATAAATGTTCCAGAACTTTTCCCTTAAGGGGTCATGTATGGATCAGAGCTGCTGGTGAAACTTATCATCTTCAGGAATTTGCCCAAGGGATATTTCTGTAAAAGTCAAAGGCAAAGTTGAACTTATGATGTTACCTAGCAACTGTAGGTAGTACGTAATTCACACACAATTGCTGGACGGCTAGGGCCTCAAATCACACTGTATTGATAAACAAGTGATGCGTCTATGGTAGAGGGGAATGGAACGTTCTCAGAGCCCAAGGATAGAAGGAGGTAAAGACAAATGTTATTAGTGATTATAAGCAATATAAGCATGATTAATATTGATTTCATTTTGACAGTTTAAAGCTGCGCATGCCAAATTCACTTTGCTGGCCCCAAGTGGCAATGAGAGATGACTGTTTGAATTTTTGAATGTTTGAAGGACTTCATTACCCAGACATTATTCAGTAAACTGTGCACTCCTTGTTCCCAAATTTCTTTTTCTTTGTGGCATGTCCCATCTTGTTAAAGAAGATCAGACAACTTTCTTTCCTCGGATTCAGAAGACTTTAGTATTTCATTCTTAAGTTGTGTGGGGAAATTTCATTCCAGTGACCATACCTTATGTGTACGTCGCTTTGGATAAAAGCGTCTGCTAAATGCCAACTGCAACTGTAACCATATTTGACATCAAAATCTAATTTGTGTAAATATAGCAACACCACAGCATTTGAGCTAGGGGGACACAATACTCTTCTCTGCTGCAGTCCTACTTTGTTTTTGGGGTTATTAAATGGATGGCTTCTCGCATAAAAATCTTGCTTTAAGCAGTTTTAAAGGAAAATGAATGGAGGCCATGTGATAGTTTATTTGATTAAGAACATGTCAAGGATAAAGGGAATTGTGGTCCTTAGAGGGAGAGTGCCAGAAACAAAGTATTGGGTTAGATTTGGTGCCAGACAGTTTTTGGTGTAAATGACAATATTGAGAACTGAAATTTATCTCTTGTAATGAAACACATTCCATTGGTTTCAGTCTAAAAGGGACAGTAAGTGAATACAGAATGTCTCCATAATCAAATATAGACAAGACATTGGAATGTACTGTTTTTCTACTTTCAAAAGACAAGCATGCTTTGTTTCTGTACAAAAGTATTTTTTGTCCTATGATATGAAATATGATTTTCTATCATATTTCCATATTTAAAAGTGGAGTTCTAGAATTGTTTCCATTGGCTACGATGGAACCACGTCCCACGGTATTTGGCTGGGGTTTGACTCTGTTAGAAATGAAGATGTGTATTTAAAAATGTCACAGTGTTTGTTAGAGCTGGCTCTCTAACCAAACAGTGCCGCCAAAAGAAAAAGAAAAAGACGCAGCACTACAAAGAAATTTAAGATTTTTTGTGAGATTTTATCTTAACAAAAAGAAAAAGAAATCCCTGAACACTGGTTCTGGAAGAAAAGTTCAAGGTTATGGAAAGTTCCGGTTACCCATGGTGTCGAAAAGGGTCAGTACTGTTGATAGCTTCCTTCTTCTGCTTTATTGCAAGGTCTTGGAAATCCTGGTACTAGATGTCGAGTCCTCAGCCTCTTCACAAGTTCAGACTAGGCTTTCAAAGAACATAGGGGTAGTATGTGAATTTGCTTGAATATGGACTTGCCCTTTAAAGTCACAGACATATGCCTCCATGAAACTGCGAATTAGCACCTAGTGACCAAACTCCACTCTGCACACAACATGAGCACGCTACTTGCTTGTTGTCACGCTTGTGTCTTATTTCTCAAGGCAGCGTCACAGTGAACAGCTTATTGAGCCATCGTTGGTCTCTGTTTCTCTCTCCCCATCCTTCCCTCTTTTAATTAGGTGGGCATCTGCGGTCGCACAGGCAGTGGGAAGTCATCTCTGTCCCTGGCCTTTTTCAACATGGTGGATATGTTTGAAGGTTGGTCTGTTTCCCATCATACCTTTCACACACAGAGATATAACGCCTCCTGTAAGCAGTGACTCTTCCATCTGTCTGTTTGTTGACTCCCAGTCTCATTTTTCTTGCTAAATCTGTTATCTATCCCCTTGTCTCAGTTTCTCTCTGAAATTCAGTATTCATCTCTTTTACTTCTTTTTTCTCTGTCTTTCGTTCATTGTGTCTCTCATAACACAGTGTGATACGGTAACAGTTGTCCAGCATGTTGCCTCCGTGATGATGACACTGAAACACCAACAGGCTATTGATCGTGGGTTTCTAATTGTTGCCCGTTTACCTTGTCCTAAACACAGCTCAACTCTTTTTGTCCTTCAGTTTCTCCCATGCTTCCTCTTGTTCTTTTTGCCACCTCCTCTTATCCAAGCAAAGGTAGAGAGGATGTTGAGTCAACTTCTCATCCTTCGGTATACAGTGATCTTTTGTGAAGAGGGTACTTGAACCTCTCAAAATAATCTAATATATCACAATATGGTAGATGATGAATGTCAAATGAATTCATTGCTTAGTGCTTTACACTTTTTATACTTGGTAGAAAAGAAGCCAGCTTGATGTGTCTCTAGAGTCTGTAGGCCCTTGTTGAACTGACATAGAGTACTGATGCTAGTTACCTTTATAGACCAGGTGATTCTCCCTCTGATGCTAGTTTTCACTACAATTACCCTAAAGGTAGATTTTTCAATTTCACCTGTCTTTACAATTCAAAATGCTTGTGGAAATGTTTGGCCACTTTGTCGAACATTCATTCTTAGTTCCCTGTGGCCGGTTGCACCAGTTGTCCTTCCTTCCTTCCTCTTCTCCCGCTTATCCGGGGCCGGGTCGCGGGGGCAGCAGTCTGAGCAGGGACGCCCAAACTTCCCTCTCCCCGGACACTTCTCCAACTCTTCCGGGGGGACCCCAAGGCGTTCCCAGGCCAGCCGAGCGACATAGTCGCACCAGCGTGTCCTGGGTCTTCCTCGGGGCCTCCGCCCGGTGAAACATGCCTGGAGCACCTCCCTGGGGAGGCGTCCAGGGGGCATCCGATACAGATGCCCGAGTTCATGACCATAGGTGAGGGTAGGAACGTAGATTGACTGGTAAATCGAGAGCTTCGCCTTTTGGCTCAGCTCCTTCTTCACCACGACGGACCGATACAGCGACCGCATTACTGCGGCCGCTGCACCGATCCGTCTGTCAATCTCGCGTTCCATCCTTCCCCCACTCGTGAACAAGATCCCAAGATACTTAAACTCCTCCACTTGAGGCAGGAACTCTCCCCCAACCTGGTTGTTGTTGTTTGTTGGCGACGTTGCATTGCAAAATGGGAGAAATCATGCAAAAGTAGCAAATCCCAATGTCCAAAGTATGCCTCATTCATGTGGTTTCAGGTTTATTGTATATTCCAGTTTCGCAGCCAGAAGTGTACAATAGCCTGACCAAGTTGTGTGATCAAGTTGGGTATGTCGGAATTCTAGATGTAACACAATTTTGCGACAAGACTGCCAACAGCAGTGTTTTCAGTAAATGATAAATTCAATCAGAAAATACCTCAGCGAGCCACAGTTGACATTTTAAAACGCAAAGTCATGTTTGTTATCTATAGTCGCTAAAGACTTTCCACTGTGATTGTTTTTGTAAACCAGTGAAAAACCACGCTTGTTGGCTAAAGTTAGCCTTGTTGACAGCTTAAGAAGCTAACGACAACAACATCTCTACTCCCAAGTTCCAAAGCACATGAATGCAACTGGATTTTTTTAACATAACTTTGCAACCCTGGAAGTGAGAGCTTCCAAACCATCTCATGAATCCAACGACAATGTGATGTGAACATGGCATAAATACAGCTAGGGAGAGGGTGTGAACATTTTTCTGAGTAGAAAGCTTGTATTTGCAAAGTGGTTGAAATACTGTCTAGTTGCTCACCAAACAGATAAATGTTGTCATTTTATTTGAACTCACATTACTATTTTGTGTAAAGGGAGTGAACATACCCATTGCATATAGAGTAGCAACCACTGTTCCTCATATGTCTACCTCTTCAAGCCCTTGCACTCTTACACACCCTAGCATTTATGCTGATCACACAGGTGATGTCAATTAATGTCTGAGGGTTTAGTGCTCTGGTCTTAAGGTGGAATTTGGGAGTGGACCCAAGATAATAAAGGCAAGTGCACCTGTGCACTATGTATTTCCATAAATAAAAAGCTCTGTGCTTAGTACAAAGCCCACAGAAAATACATGAAGAAAAAAAAAAAAACACTTACAGTTCTTCGGGCAGAACTATCAGAACTATTAAGAGGTTACAAAGCAGTCATCTGCCTCTATAACAACAGGGTTAAAAAAGTCACACTTAGAAGAAAATTGTTTCAACCTTTATTAAACATAGCTTGCAAGAGATAAATATTACAAAGTTATTTCCTCCAAAATTAGCTTATTTTTTCAGTCAATGCATAATTGTTATCAATCAACTGGCAGTATTCAAACAGCATTATTATTTTTCTTTTACTTTTTCTTTTTTGAAGACAGTTAAATATCAAGGATGTGCAAAAGGTCAGGATTGATGTTCATAAGCAAAACAAAACAGACTTCAATTATTCTCAGGTCAAATTCAATTTAATCATCATGTCACTCATTCCCCAGATGTTCATTTGCGACATTGTCAACATTATGCAAAAAGAAAATCTTCTACAGTGAACTTTAAAATTTATAAAATGATTTTGCAATTAAATGTTCCCTGCATTAGCAACAACAAATATAAGAGAAAGTTATAACAGTAGAGGAACATACATAATATTGTATGTTGGTAATGCAAGGAAATGTGATCATTGCTCCAGATCACGATTTTCATTTCTCATTTCTCAATACGTGAAGCTGCAGCCCTGTACTTTCTGAAAACTAAGGTTCCCTTCATATGGGTTTTTGATGGCCAATATTGATACAGATAAATTTTAACTGAAGCTGCTTATTGCCAATGTTTT
>OMLF01001462.1:80237-95948 GCA_900302615.1 Holocentrus rufus | reverse complement strand
ATGCAATCTACATTTTAGTTCAGTGACACAGTAAGAATATTTATATTTGCACTTTTTATTTTCATATGATGTTATGGCATCTTTCAATTCAATGTGTTCAGTGACACTGTGCATTGCAAATACCATTCTAATAAATTGGAATGGAAATTTTGAATAGCTAGTGGCAAGTTGTATTCTCAGCTCTATTTTTGAATTTTCAGTGAATTATGTAGAGTATTGAAATGTATAGCAAAATGTATTGTATGCAATGTATCGTGATACGTATCGTATCATGAGGTCCTTGCCAATACCCAGCCCTAATAATAATGATAATGTTGTCCGTTTCATTGCATTATTGCTTAATTTGTAAACCATATCACTCTGGTACAGTGTCATAGCTTTCATAAGAAAACTGAGGTTTCAGACCCAGCTCACACCTGCTGTGGACTGCCCACAGCGTCAGAGGGCAAGCGAATCAATTTCAATCCTGCATGATATTCTGTGAACTTGGCAAACAGCTCATGAGACTGTCACCCCGGGGCGATGTCTAATGAAATGCCTGTTGATTGCAGGCACTGAAATCATCCTGTAGTTCAATATGGCAGAGCGTGGCACCGAACCTGCCAGGGTGAGGAGGAGTTCAGTTCCCACTGGCACTGAAAACAACCGTGCTGTGAGATGCTCTGGGCAAATGCATCCATTGATGACTGCATAAGTTCACAATTTGTACAAGTAGTTCAGAACACTTGCTTAAGAAAAAAAAAATGAATGAAATAAACCTCTGCTGGGCAAAGGAAATTTACTACAAATTCCAGTGGTTATCATGAACAAATGTTGTGTTCCTGTCAGCATCCTGACATGTCATTTTAGCTGATGAATGTGATGACTTTTGTGTAAATATTCTGTCAACAACACATCGCAGTACATCAGATCTCTTGCGGCACACCATGCATGTTCCTTTATGTGGTGCCAAATTGACAGGCAACTAAGTCCAAATTGTCTTTTCCTTTTAGCGAAATCTCTACCATACTGTTGTGATGTTTGAGAATTTGTGGTTTCACGCTTGGTTGGCGCGGGGTTTGATTGGGGTTTCATGAGGATACGGATATGGGAAACAGAATCCATGTCTTTTTGTCAGCGGCAGCTTCGCGGGCCAAGCCTTGGCACCGGTTGCAATAGATTATGTGTAAACATGTCATGTGAGGCCGATCGCAGTGTGCCCACAGGCCTACAGATTGGGCTTGCTGTTTTCAATGCTGTTTTCTCACGTTTCTCTCCCAGGTGAATTGTTTGCACTCCGAATGGGCCGCTTGGTGATCTTAATGACCCTCTGACCTGCAGGCCAAAATGTGCAGATTAGGATCAGACTGATGTATACAATACTACACTGGTTTTCTTTGGGAAGACTTTAACCTTAAATTATTCTTGATATTTTGATCAGGTTCCACTCAAGTTTCATTGGCTATGTCTTTATTATTATAATTAAAACATTGATTTATTTATTTATTGTTTGTTTTAGTGTTTCATGGTCTAAATCTTCTTTCAGACGATGTCCCACTTTGCCAAGAATAAAACAACAATTCTGGGTGAAACACAATGAATACTTGCACCGTTTTGAAATTTCTGGTATGAAAATTGATTGGATAAAAGCAACATCCAAAGAAGGGGAAAATTGGGTTCCCAAAAAAGGCAACAATACAGAATCAAAAAATATGAAAGGGAAACCTTTCATATTTTTCTTTTTTCATATTCTAGCAGAAATTTTGCTGCATGAAGAAGAATGCACATTTGAAACACGCTGCAAGTGGTCTGCATGTATATTTAGGCTTGTTTGTGTTGAAAAGCCTGTAATACCCTGAAAAGGGTTTTACAGGCTTTAAATTGAAGGCTTTAATGGATGAATTACTGTGGTTTCCCTTTCATATATTTTATTATGAAAATGCATTGAACATCAGCACAAAATATTGACTGTTGACTGTTTCAATGAAAAGGACATAACAGCCTTCAAAAATAAAAAATCAGTCAATGGTAGATAAGACAGCTGATCAACCACACAGTGAGGAGGACAAGGGAGTGAAGGTGTGTGTGTGTGTGTGTGTGTGTGTGAGTGGGTGTGTGAGTGAGTAAATGTGGGCGGGTCACGAGGAAGTAGGGTGTGAGTGTGTGTGAGGTATTTGTGCAAGGGGGAGGCTTTTTAATCAGGTGAGCAGAGGAGATGGTAATCAATGGAGGAACGTTTGGCATGCTGACAGAGAGGCGAGAAGATTGTAATTATCCAGATACAGCTGACTCCACCAGACTCTGCCTGATGCAGCTCTTCTAGCTCGCTACACACACACACACACACACACACACACAGATATGTTCCAAACAGGCAAGAGCACGCACACCCAAGCATGTGTGTGTGAGACAAAAATAGAAAAGTGTACTTACATATGAATTAAGTAAACAACCGGAGACCTAGAACACGCACACTCACTACATACCACCCACAGATCAGCCCTGAGCTTATGTACTAAACACACACACACGCACACACACACACTACACCCCAAACAATCTTGTGCCTAATTCTAGTTTACATTATAGCCAGCACTTTGGGTGTGATACTTCCACATAGGAATCAGAAAGCTCTCTGTGTGGCGATAACACACATACACACAAGCACCAAGATAAATAAAATGAGGAACAGACTGAGGCAGAGGGCCTAACTAACCCTAACACTGACCCTTCATATTCATAAGACGAGGGTGAAAAAAGAACAATTTTTTTACAAACTGACATTATGAGGAATTAAGACATTTCAATGAGAGCTGAAAAAGATAATCCAGGAAAAAAGAAAAGGAAACACTTGAAAATATCTAACTTTGAGGGAAGACGAAACACAAAACAAAACATAATTAGATTGTTTTTACAGCTTTATTCATGGATGTTTCTTTCCCTTAACGCTGTGGCCAAATGCAACAAAAAAGTGTGTGACTGTCCCTTTACAGTTTGTAAACCTTTGTCTTTCAAGCCGATTTCCACTCATCAGCACAGCTCGGCTTCTTCTGCTCAGCTCCAGCCCTCAAAAAGGCGTTTTATAGGCATGTTGCTCACAAACGCCTCGCACACTGTTGAATGCCCCTCAGCGGGCTCTCTGGCCTTATTAAATCTTACACACTGGTTTTAATTTCTGGTCAGAGAACAGGCTATTCTTTTGCAGAGGCAGCGCGAGCCAGCATGGGAGGAGAACTATTTGGTCTCAGCTCATAAAGTAAGTAAGATTGATGTGGCGTTTGATCTGCCAAAAGGAAGCCCGTCTCTCTGCCTCTCCCCACTTCAGAGGTTAGCTGACATGACTTATAAGGTGGTGGCCTGCTGAATGCATGACCCCGCGTGCCTCTGGGAGCAGTCTGCGTCTCCTTATTACTTCCACATCTGATTCCATACTGTCCGCATTAGACCACACTGCCAGAAATACAACACATTTGCAGTCTGTTGCCGTCTGACAACTTTATTGCCCAATTACTCGATCGGGCAGGCATCCCGAACTCTTGCCCCATGGAGATTTCACAAACACGTCACTCCATGTAGTCAGGGTTTAAAATTGGTCAGGGGTGACGTTGGGGTGATGGGGCAGAGGTCCAGCACCTAATGGTCTTTGCGTCTTTGCTTCGAACCCAGCAGGAATGACCTCGTCCAACAGACGTCGAAGTTGCAACTTTTACATTACATAGAAGTTTATCTAGCCACGTCCCCTGCGTCTTCGTGCTGGAATTCCCCCGTTTGAGCTTTTCAATGATGCCAGAGACATTTTGAGACCAGGCTCGGCCAACAGCAAGCCGGTCACCTATCAGGGAGCGGTGACCAGCCAAAAAGCAGGGAAGTCCTAGAAACCACAACAATAGAGACAGGAAAAGTGCAGCGAGGACGAACACGCATCAGACAATAACCCGTCAAAAACACAATGAACGTCAGCGCGGCTTCTGTTCAAAACTGCTGACTGGCCGCGTTCGCCTTCGGCTTCTTTGGTGTGTTTCGTGGCTTTACAAGATGCCATTTGAAAAGAATCCAGCTTGTCAAGATGATTGATTGAAATGAAAGAGGGCAGGACTCCCAATGCACTTTGAGTCCCAGTGAGAAAAGCTGCATATTGTAGCCCTGACATAAAATTAAAATCCCGCAGTGCTACAGTGCTGGGATAATTATGCAGAAGCAATACATTCCCCTTACTCAATCCTTGGAAAATCTAATTTGTTACACTACTAATTATGTTACTTTTACCCAAAATTGCATTTGGACCCTCAAAAATCAAGATAATTGAAGTGTATGCTGCTGTATGAATGAAGCCACTCAGTGTTGATGTCTCGTATTCATGTCATCCTTTTGCTTGATTAAACCAAAATAGTGGCAGGATGTCCACCTGGAGGAAATCCGTTTTTCTGCCATTTCTCATCTAAGCTAGCTCACTTGAGGGGACGGGGCAGGTGGGAAATAGCTTTGCAATGATTCAACTTAAACCTGATTTGATTGGCAGCTGTAATATGATGACTTAAATTTAAAAAGTAATCTGTTACACGAATCATCTCCTGGAAAAGTTTGTAACCCAAAAAACACGGTCTGTGCCCCAGAGGTTTCTACTTTTCATCGGTCTATAGCTACGTGGACTATAGCTACGTGTAATTGAAATGGCTGTTGAGAAACTGTCTCAGCCAGAACAGCATTAGATTATGGTTTTAATTCTTGACTTGGATTCAGATTCTATGTGATCCATATGGAGGACGGTCTGTTTTAACTTAAATCCCATGCATGAAACATCATCGTTGAGGTACAAAACGTACAAGTTGGGGTCGTACGCTACTAAAACATGTCTCCATGTCTCCGTCACATCTAAAAAATGACTGTTGTTAATCTACTATCAGTGAAACGGTGCCAAAAAAAAGTGCTCTACAGACAAGGAATAAATCTGCTGGGTCTTTATCGTGGCGCGGTGCTGTTTTCCTTTTGCCGTTCGCCTATATACGCGCTATTATACTCTTTCTCTTTGTTGTCAATACCTCACAACCTTCGTCGGCGCTCCTCTGAGTTTGATTAGCACCTTGGAGATGAGAGTCAGAGTGGGGAGATAAGCTGTTTTATGTCACATTGGCAAAGACGTGACCCTGCTGTGCTTTGCTCAATGACTCTCCAGGGCTCTGGCTTCAATAGGGGACACACATGGGTCAGCATCTAACTAGAACAAGCTGTTTTCCACCACCTCTGCCCGGGCCAACACATCATCATTTTGTTTGGACGTGCGCCCTGTCACATGTGTGTCACACTGTCTGGATGCTTCGCCTCTAACTGTCGCCCTTTGTTCCTAATTGGTGGTGCGCTTTCTTCCACAGCTGAGAGAGTTCATTATTTGTGATTAAGTGCTCCATTACAGAGAGGGGATCATGAAAATGGATTTTTAAGATAAACATTAGTCCTGTCTTTCAATGACCCCCACAATCCAGTGTGGACTAATCACGTACAGTGCCGTCCCAAGCAGTGTGATCAAGGTGGAGTACAACCTTTATTCTCTTGTTCTGCTTTGAAGAGCTTGTTTTGGAGGTGAGAGGTGAACGCTGAGATCAGACTGGAGGGTTTGAACATCCAGAATTCATTAACACCACACAGTGAGACACTTTCACTTAACATCCAAAGGCAGGAGGACGTACCAAAATATGAAAAGCACTATCAGTTTCGCCTCCGAGGCAAAGGGACAGCAGGTTGGTTTTGCGGGCAGGCTTTCCCTATTATGGAGCAGCGCGCAGTGGTTTTGACGGAGGTGTAAATATTAGAGGGCTGTTTCATGTAGCTCACAGCACGAGATCCATGTGGTCAAAAACCAAGACCATGTGAAAGGATATGGGACAAGACGTGAATGCAATAAAACATTACAGTGGAAAACTTTGTTTCCCGAGTCAAATTATGCGCACATGAATATTTGAGAAAATCACGCTTTTAAAACACTATGAGTACTGATGAAGAGGCTAGAAATACAGTATGTAAATGTAAATTACAGGAAATAGGAGGGAAAATGTGATTCAAATCTGATTAAAGCTTCTGTATCAGTCTACATCAGGGAAAAAAAACATCATTATAATAAATGAATAAACATAGGGTTTGGATTTGAAAGGATCAGTCTTGCCATGCATAAATTTCAGATTCAGATTATCTCCGTGATGTGAGAATAGGAACTGACGCACAAGCCCTCGCATGTCAACGGGAGATAAATCCCCCTTGTCCCTGTGACTCACAGCCACTCGTCACAAATTCATGACGTTGAATGTCTGTCAGCAGCAGAGTCCCCACCAGCAACGGAGGACGTCACCGCTGAAGTCGAGGGTCAGCGGTCAGAGGTGGAGAACGGGGGGCAGGCCGGTTCCAGAGCCGTGCACTTCAGGGCGCAATAACATCAGCCAGAGATCAGCCGTTATGACGTCTGTTTGCAGCCATGAATCACAGCCAGAGGCATTTTATATAGGAGACATGCACCATCTGACCCCTGGAGACTCTGAAAGCCTCTTGAACTCTGGGGTCATGAGGAAAATATCACATTCATGTTCAAGTGTGAGCCCTGATTTGTCATAAAGGACTGAGGCCTGCATCCTTACCTCAATGCAAAAGGATATTTAGTGTGAAATAAAGCTGCACTACGCAATCTTTCATGCTTCATCTTTACGTCAATAGATACCAAAGGGACAAGAGTCATAAGATGTAATGATGGTGAGTCCAGCTCTCAGTGCTGCTTAGGAGACGGTTTGTACTTGAGTCTTCAGATTTCATTTATCGCATCCTGCAGGCAGAGATGATTTCCTGCCAGAATTTCATTTGTGCAGCAAGAGAGGATGGGATGCTCTTCTCTGGTGCAGCCCCGCTTTGCGATTAACACAGTGTCCGCATGTCCATGCTCCACTGGACTTCACGGACACCTCGTGTCTTTTATTCCCTTGAATGATGTTTTGACTGAAACTAACAGATTAGATCTCTATGTGGCTGTGAGCTCTGGAGCGTCAAACTACAGAAGCTGGAGGTGACAAAAGACCTTAGGGTTGCATACTGAGCCCGTTTCGATGACACTACAGTGAGGAACTCATTTTAGACAATATTCATTGTAATTGTATTGCAGTTGATTTTACACGTCCGCATTCCGATCTTAGCGAAGGTAAATGCAACTTTACAACCACAGTTAAGTATTCAGCAATGTGTTATTTACTAGGATTGCAATTTTTTTTTAACGTTGCGATTCTTTCAAAGGATCGGAATATATTTGCCAGGACGAAAATTGCCACGGCCTTCCGCATACATCTGTAGTGCAACATTTTGGTCAGAAACCATGGAAAAACATCAATCGAAATTAGGGGTTACATCAACATGTGATAAATGTGTTTTTTTTTCCCTCTGCATGGAACCCAATTTATGGCAGAAGTCTTGGAGGCTTAAATCAGGGAAAGTGAGAGTACGGCTGTCAGAGTAATTCAGTCAGGATGACATGAAGGCAGCGAGGAACACACAGGGTGGTATGGGCAGCTCAAGTTCAATTTTTAGAGTGTGGGAACAGTTGGAACGGGCCGCACGTGGAGCTACAGTAGGTACAGTGCAGTTCAGGGGAAGGTTCAGATGACATGAAGGTAACGTAATGACTTGTGTTGACTTGCATGTATGAAGCATAATATACAGCAGATGTAGCACATGGCTATTACATGAGGTACAATGCATCATACTTTCCATGAAAGGACACTATATACAGTTTTATATGATATAATCAACATGGGACTAGGACCTTGGGAACACAGTTAAATGATAGGGTGCAATTCTCCATGGAGGAGGGAAGACGACACCAAAACCTCTCACGATACAACATCGTAAAGTTTCCACTCATCCAACCATCGTATCCAACTTGGAATGACAGCAAGCCAAAAACGAGAAACAGATTTGTCTTTACTACGTCTTTGGAGGTCAATAAAGTGTACAGGACTCTGGGAGAAGGCAGTGTAGGGTGCCTACATCTATAGGACACTATCCTTTCCAGTGACACAATGATCATGTCCAACTTGAGTCAATATTTTACATGGCAAAAGAAAGATTGGACTAGAAGAATGGAAGGCGAATAAAACCCATGAGATCTGTAATTACATCAGCCATTCCCTTTGAAGCCATATGGTCCGCTTTTACTGAAGTCACATAAGGACATGAAGTTTACGGATAGTTAAGTACTCTACAGAATGATGCTATTCAAGGTTGCAGATCAGGGAACACACAGTAGTTTGACAAGTGAAAGAGACCACAGAGTCCACCGGCAAAAACTGTATGGTCGTAACGGCTGACGTTCATCTCCTCGCATCTGTGAATCCTCACATCTCCAAACAACCACAGGCTACAGCGCTACATGCAGTAAAATAATAGCAAAATGAAATACTGTCTTCATATCTCTCTTCAATTGATCTCAAGGCGGAACACCATCCATGGGACCCTGTGTGGTACGTGGGCAGAAGAAAGAGAGTCTCTCTCCATCTCTCTCTTTTTTGCAGCCTGTCTGGTGAGTAATAGGAATGAATGATACCAGAATGAGTCAAGGTACCTGCTGCACCTCTAATTGCCTACTGTGTTATCCTTTGTCAATTCCCAAAACTCAAAAAAATGGACTCAAAAAATGGCTAATTCAAAAAACATGGATTGCGCAAGATATTGCGGTCATAGCTTTCTGGGAAACAGAGTGACTAGATACAAGGGATTGCTTATTTATTAATGCTATTATGATAATTTGATAATAAATAACACTGTGTTTTAGCCTATTGGCACAGCAGGGAGGGGATTTTACTCCATTTAGACCATTTATCAGTTAAGAATTTACCATCTATGATTTCAGATTTTCCTCTTGCCGTCTTAAGTCTGATCTCACAGATTACTCATGTTGCCAGTGTTTTATGATGAACCAAAGACTTCTTCCAGTGAGTCTCAAGGCCCTTCATTGTTGTTCCTCTAACGATGTTGTATGGTCCTCTGTTGCTTATTACTAGGTCCAAGGACCCGTGTAGATACAAATCTTAGCGATAAATTCTCACAAACCTACAGGGCTCCACAGTAATGATTTCCTGGACCTTACCTGTGCCCTTAATCAGACTGGCTGCTGCATTCAGTTTGCTGGAATTGCAAACTTGGAGAGTTTTCCGCGTTTCCAAATACTGATGAAGCAGACAAATCCATGAGAAAGCATCTGAAGTGAGGAAAAACACATAAAACTAAATCACATGTTAAGTAACATTTTTGTATTGTCGTCTCAGCTGGTGGTAAGGATTGAGCTCTGGGAACGCTGAAGGCTGTATTTTTCTTTCCCTTCTTTTATGAATAAAGTAGTTTAGGATATCAGATTCCACAAAAAGACTCTAAATTATTACTGGGAATACACTGGAGCCCTCTGATATCACCACAAAGTCCCTGGTGTCCAGCTATCAATCATGTAGCTTAAGGGAGTGTATTTTGAGTGTGTGTGGTCCCTGATTTTGTGTGTATTTGAGAGAGAGCGAGACAGAGAGAGAGAGAGAGAAACAGAGAGACAGACAGACAGAGGATGAATGATGTAAAAACTGTGCCTCTATGTAAATATTAGAGTGCATCATCTTACTATACATGGAGTCATCTCTGTCTGTATGTATGTCTGTCCTTCAATTTTCTCGACAACTGTTCATCCGATTGACTTCACACTTGGTGGATGTATTGCAGAGGCTCCGAGGAAGTGCAGTGTCCACTGTGAAGTTTATTGAACGAGCTGTTCTCGAGAAAGCTGCAAAAAACAATGTTCCAATTATCATCGTGACTGAACGATGATAATTGGAACTCTTATTCTAGTCCAATAACCCTAACCTTAACCTCCTTTCCTGACGAAAATAGCCAGGTAGAGTTTTAATGTGAAAAAAGGGTCCTATCACCACGGCTGCAAGGCTGCAGCTAGATACCACTGACACACACTGCCGCCTCCAGAAAGCTGCAAGCAGCATAACCACTGGCCAAGCAATCAACCCCTTCCGACAGGCACATTTTGAACAGGCACTGCACTAGTAGTGCAAATAGTCCTTTAAGTCTGCAAAGATGATGAGTGGATGGAGAGCAAAAAAAGAGAGAATAGCCTTCAGCTTGTAAATGTGCCCACACAAACCTGGCAACACCATCTAACACAAACCTGGCAACACCAACTAATTTGTCTTACTCAGTTTTAATGGAATTTTCTTCCCAAAAGGACTCGCATTTTAATGTCAGTCTTGCTAGATGAGACACAATAAGGAAAAAGCTTTAAGGCAAGCGCACAGAAATAAAAAGAGAAGAGATCAGGATAGACAAAGCGCTGGGTTAGAAATGCTGAGTGGCTCAGCTGTATTTAGTGATGTGTCAAACAGGGTACGTGCAGATGAGAAACAGCCTTCTATGCTAGTAACATTGGCGGGTGAGTGAATAAACATTGTGATACAAAGACAAACAGATGAATAAATTGAGAGGCAGAGGACAGAAGGGACGCAGAAGAGGTAAAAGAAAGAAGTCAATGAGTGGAGAAAACCTATGGTGGCAATCTGCAAGAATCAGATTTTTTGTTATTTATTTATTATTTTGTCCTCATCTTTGATACAATGCATTCAGCACTGTGGTGTTTCTACACTGCTCTTCTCAGAGATCACCTGTCAATCAAACTGTGTGTCTATCACTGTGATGTCTTTCTATTGGATTTTCTGTTGATGAAGACTGAAATTCAATTTAATTTGCAGTGGCAGTTTTTATTTTTTTTTTTTTGGTCTTTGGTCATTCTTTGCCATTGTGGATATCGCTGCTCATGCTAACTACCCTGTTCCTCCTCTGTTTATTCCAAACAAACCAGAAACCTGAAACACATCGCTTCCTGAGCGCCAGAGGATTTTTCCCAGTGAAGTGCTACCAGACACGGCACATGTTACAAGCTTTCATCAACTAACTGATTGATTTCTGCGGCAGGGCAATCGGTCATAGCGAGTAGCAAAACCTGAATTTATTTATATGAAAACGTCACAGATTATTACTTTAAAGGGAAAGGTGTTCATGTTACATGTGCAAAGGAGTCCAAGCCAAACTGCCCTAACACAGAATTAACATAATGCTATTCCTATGAGCTCATACAGTTAAGTCAACATTTGTCAACATAACTGAGTCTCTCCAGAAACTGGAAACCAGAGAACCAAGGAAAAAAAAAAATCTGTGATGTCATGACAAAACGAACAGACATTGCAGAACCAAAGCATGTTTGAGCTTTAACATTTACAAATGAGCCTCATTTAATTGTGGTGACTGTACCTCTGCCCCTGTCACATCACCACTCATTTGTTGCCACTTACTGACATGACGAAGAGTTGAGGCTCTGCTGCTTGAGCTTTGGGAGAAACAGCATGAGTGGTGTTCATGAGCATTAAAAAGGCAGCATAAGCACATTATAAGCACCCTGTGAATGCATGGACATTTTTACTGTATAATCAGAGCCTGATACAATAATTGAATGGTTGAATGCTTTATGAAGCAACTACATGGTTAATGGTATGACATTAAATTGAATCGACTTTGCTGACATTTATCTGTTGATTATACTGGACAAAAGATTGTCCCTGCTTCTAATAGGCTTATAATCCTTTGTTGTCATGCAAAACAATGCACATCAAGTAAAATGCTGCTGGAGAAACTTAAGCACATTTGCAAATACTAATGTGGCTCTTTTTTATCCTTTCAACACATATAGGCTTGAGGAGATGTGCCCTGCCTAGTCTGATTCAACTAATTCCTCATCTTCCACTGAGGCTCCCAAACAGGCTGTTCTCATTGAACTGGTATTAATACCAATCAGCACGACTGGCGGGCGTCTCCAGAGAAACAGAATACGAGTGCTGATGCTGTTTTTGTTGAGGAAAACACCACTCACAGTTGTACAGTGAAGCCTCTTTCAAAGCCAGCTCTTTTTCCCTAAGGTATTGCTGAGTTCCATGAATAAGTTCTTCATAGACAGGCAGTGGATGGTTGGGTGGTGTATTTGTGTGTGTGTTCTTGCAGTTCTATCCTTATGAGGACCAAGTGTCGTCACTTGGATAGCTGAGGAAAATATCCCAAAATGAGGACCATGTTTTGCCATTTTTCATGTCTACAGGAGGTAGTTTGACATTCAAGGTTTAGGTTAGATGTAGGCTCAGTGATACAGCAGGCCATATGGACAGTATATGTAATGCCATCGCCAGCTGCATACCAGATGCAGTTTCATGAGTCGATTGGATCTGTGTTGATGCAAACCAAGTGGTGATGCAAACCAGGCCCACAATGCAACAGGTTGCAAATGAGAAAGATCGTATTTTGGTCAGAATCTGGTTTTCAAACTCTCCTGGGTATAATGTCTGGGTTCCTGCTGTAGCTCCATTTCACACCATGTTGGTTTTTACGCTCTCTATTGTCTTTCCAAAAATATTTTTTTCAGCTAAATAGCTGTGGCCACTTATCTTGCGAGACTAAACCATAATTTGGAGATTACATTTTCCAGACATATGATTATGAATTATATCTGGACAAACTGGTTTACCATAAGAGTGAAGGTTAAAATAACAATTCGTGACATTTTCACTTGTCCATTCGGTTACTCTCAATTGATAAAACACAATCATAATTCAACCAATGGACACTTCATGAAAGCTTTTACTGTCCAGTAGGTGTTCCTCTTCCAGATGCCCTATCACATGTCACATGCTCTGTTTCATGTTTCCAACAGCAGCAACAGCATTGCAATTAGACCAAATAGAAGAACTGAGTAGTTAGCATGGCTGAGGAGATGAAGAAAAGAGCGCCACCTACAGAAAGTTAAATTTCATCGGCAGAAATCCTCCAAAGTGAGGACACTTTGTTATATTTCACTTTCACCACAAGGAGCTATATTGGGATGTGAGCTTGGGTACAAGGTTAAGGTTAGAATCAGGTATTTATCTGCTTCATGTGACATCACTGTAAGAGACTGTTGCCATCTTGTTGACCAGGAGATACAAAAATGTAAAAAAAAAAAAAGCCATCTATGTTCTATTCAGTTAGTTATTCACTTCAATCAAACCTTGGCAATTTTGCATATAGTGCATCTTTAAATTTGTATTTATTTTCACGCCTCCATTTTTCTGTGCTCCATCACCAACTGATCAGTTGTGATTCACTCCATAAACAGTTCATAATCACATATCAAATTTGACCAAAGTCAAATAAAATAGACGAAGATTTGGCCCACTGTCACAAACAGTTAATCACCTGTCCTTTGGCTCATGACCAACCTTTCCACAAAATCTTGTGCAAGTCTGTGAATCCATTTGGAAGCTATGTGCCTTTTTGTGATAGGCCACTCCCATTGCCACACCCCCTTTAGCCTATTGGTATGAACACAAACACCCCTGAACTGCATGGCAAATTTTGGCCTCCTAAGGCGAAAACTGTGGCTGCCACAAGGTGGGGAAATTTTGTGGACCGACCAACCAATGGACAGGCTTAAAGAGCTGCTGGTAAAAAAAAAAAAAAAAAAAAAATCACCTAAATTAAGATTCGTTTAGGATGAAGAAGATGCCTCATGACCAAAAAGATGATGACACAGCTGTCAACAAATAGGTTACAATTGGGAATAGGTTAGGGGTTAAAGAATGAATGTAGCCAATAATGACCTCAAAAGCATAGTAATACAGTGTGTGTCTATGCGTGTATAGCATGGGTTTCATTGCTGTTCCCCCAAATATTTATCTTTGGAGTAGGGCTGGCCAGTGCCTGTGTGTTGGAGGGGCTGTGGAGAGAGAGGGCGTGCCTGCTGAGAGTCGCTGCCTTGTGTAAATACCAATGGAGGAAGATCAGAGGCCATTTCTGGCCTAATTACCAGCATGTTTACACCTACACATCTGGGCAGCCCTGCCGAGTGCTGAGTGACAGATAACGTGGAAGTTCATCGTGGGAACAGGCATGTCACCAGGGAGACATTCGTTCCGTCAGGGGAAAACACATGTATACCACCAGGAGATTAGCAGCCTTTGGTGACCAGCGTTGGTGGTATGATGACCTCAAAGAAATGCTATTTGCTTAGCTATGACCCCTTCTGAAGCAAGAGAACTGGGAAACCTGTTCATTTGTGAGTTTTTAAGGTAAGAAGGCGCCACTCCAGTTTTGGGGGTGTAAAAGAAAAGTAATATAAAAAGGAGTATATAAGGAATGACTGCTCCAAGGGAGTAATAAGTAAGTATATAGTACTTTTCTGGGATGGCAAGCCAAACACTGCTCGCTTAATGAGAATGGAGCCGTCACAAAACCACATTCACACTTGTTATTTTGAATCCCCCTCATTTCACGGCGAACCCTAAGCTCTTAATTGGTGTATCATTTACTGTATGGCTGCCATGCACTTTCCATGGAAATTAAAACTGATGCGAATTAATTCCTTAAATTAGAGTGCAGCAGAAGTGAAATCCCCCACTGCTTACTAATTTGTGGACCGCAGACAAGAGAGCACGTGGGGGCTTTGATTGAGTTTCACTTTTAAAGAAGTCTGCGCCGGCAGCCAAGGGAAATGTCTGCCAGGCTCACCCACACTTCCTGCACAAGCCTGCCTCCCTCAGAGGACCAAAAGGCAAACAGTTATCAGTATTAAGACACAGCTTCCTGTTATCAACGCTACCACAGGGAGATTAAAACAGTTTGTTCCCGAAAACGTCTATTATTATGCCTTAAATCACCCTTGTCACCCATGAACACTTGTTAGAGCATCCTTAATTACAAGCAGCAGACAATATTCATCTTTTTAGCTATCAATTATTATTATTTATGGAATGAATGTGCCAAAAGTGTCTGCGTAAACTAAATCCAGACATGGCACCACAGCTATGCATATTGTGCATCAAACCATGTATTACACCGGGGTTAAATTAACTCCCTGTCTTCGAGGAAAATAACAAAGGTAAACTTTATAGTCTCAGCAGAAGCACATTTCTATCTTAGGCTGAAGGGCTGCGTGTCTGTACCCTAACCGAAGCCTTCGCTGACAATCATGTTGAAAAGAGCAGCATTGAGTCACTCTGCGAAGGCTTCCTTTGCTGCAGGCAGCCATTGTTTCCTCCATTGTTCTCTCTGGTGACTTAAATAAAGAGAGTCTCCAAAGCCGCACAGCTCTAAATATGTATTGCTGCTGTGCTAATTAGAGACTGTCTGTCAAGCGGGCACAGAGCCCAGGCCGAGGGATGGCTAAATATACCAAAACAAAAACAAAGCTCCCAAATGGAAAATTATAAACATTTAGACATAAAGTCCTGGTCAAAATTGCAAATGTAACTGAAAAGGTGATATTTTTCCTCTCTCTTTGGAAGAGGAAGAGGAGCGCTGTACTGACAGGAGAAGGTGGATCGGTCACGCGTTGTGAGAATGTGACAATGTAAGAGGACCTGAAAGAGATTTACTGATTCTAAATGGCAGAAAAGGGCACCATCAGTTTCGGCATATCAGGCACCTGAAATAATGATTCCCTTTGTTTTCCAGCGGTCAGATTTAAATGTGAAAACCCAGATTTTGTCCCCACTTCCAAGTGTGGCTTCATTTTCTACAGGAAAGAGACAAGTATCTTAAAACTAGGATGAATATGGCTGAGAATTCCAGAAATATTAAAAAAAAATGTCACTTAATTCAAGAAATTTTTGAATTTTTGAATGATTTTACCCCACC
>OMLF01001462.1:41920-80217 GCA_900302615.1 Holocentrus rufus | reverse complement strand
ATTTTACCCCACCTGCCAGTAAAATCAAGAAAAGAATTAATGCTCGGCTAAATGAAAATTCAAAATGGACATTTTTTGCAGTGCACTGAATTGTGTCACATTCCATGACACAATGAAGCATTCCGACCCTATCTTGTATTATGAGATATTACATAACTTAATGGTGGGAAAAGAACGTTCTTCCGTGAAATTCCTTTGCACTGGATGTATCTCTGCAACGCAGCGCCAGTTTCAAATTCATATGACATGCCTCGGAGGAAAGTTGGCACCGCCGGCTAAAAAAGATCTTTAGCAGAAGCATACCAAAGCGTGTCTGGGGTCTAAAATGTTGTCCAGCTCAATTTGAATTTCCAAACTAACTGACCAATTATTAAAGAGAACTTCCAAACCTTGAGAATCCTTCAAATTGCTATCTAAAGTTTCTCTGCAAAACATTTGTATTTCTTATCACCCAAACAACAGCTGTATTTGCCTGTGCTATAACCAGCGTCCAGCAATAACTTTGGCAACGCAGAGAGTTCATGTAAGCCTCCACTGATTTGTTCCCAAGAGAATTTTGCTCGCATTTCTCTCAGTAGATACCAGCAGGGGGTAATAATTTAATTCTCTCGTCCAGTGCGATCTCAGCTCTGCTCATGGGTCACTCGGTTCTCATCACTGTAACTGTCACTCCGGTCCCTCCCTCTCCCACCCTCTGCTAGCCGAGATAGAAATGCTTGTGACTCAGCCTCCAGGAAGGTAAAATATTTTACTGTTCACACATTGCCCCCTTGCTGACCCTAAATAACTCCACTCTTCCCTCCTTGCAAAATAGCGTTCCTTGAGATCCTTCAGCACCGCCGAGCTGCACATCTGACACATCTGCGAATCAAGGGTGGATTAAGTGGTCTGTGTCTACAAGTGTGTTTGCAAAGTGAGAGCGCGTCAAAGGCAGAAGAATGGACGCCATGCCACAAGCCTCGACTGGCATGTTTCGAACTCTGTGGAAATATGTGACCGGCAAAAAAAAAATTAAAAGCATATGAGCATATGTATAAGCTTGACTTCAAGTTTAACAAGGAGCCATTGAAAGAAAAGCTTGTTTGTTGGTACAAAGCTGTGTGAGAGGATTTGGCTAAGCTGTCATCACAGCTACTGTGACATTTAGGAAGAATATTAGAACAAGTTGTGGCTTTATACTGTGTTGTAACATGTAATGGGTGTTGTCAAAATGTCTTACAACAAAGCCCAACTAAAACTCATCGTGACAATACTGATATTATCACTCCACTGCAGCTGTACAACATAAATTACAGCTGATAATAAAAGGGACTTAAAAAATTATTTGAAATAAAACTTTTTCACCCCGCCCCACCCCTTTACACCATTTAGCTGATAGTGTCTAAGTGACTAACTTCATCTACGGCAGTGACTCAGCTTCCCCGAGGAAGCCCTTTATCTTTTGGAATGCTTCAAGAAAAAAATAGTAGAATTTTTGCATCTGCAAGTATAAATACTGGACATACAGTTGAAATCAAAACAGCATTTTGCAAAGAGTGATATGAGCCGTTTACACTTTTCCTTCCTAGTGTGAGCCTGGCTACAGATGGACATCAAAGTCTTGGATGGAGATGAAAAGTAAGAGTCTGGTTGATCGAGCACATCCGCGCTGTTTTACCTATCCTGAACTTCCCTCCGACCAGCTGCCGAGCAGAGTCAGCTCTGACCACACACACAAAAGATAGTGTGCTTTATAAGACTGCATCCACACAAAAGATAGCATTCTGTAGGCTCGGCAGCTTTTCACACACAGACACACACACATCCTTGCACTTCAGTTCTTGTCAGGACCTTCTATTTACTACATTCACTCCCTGACACATACACTTAACCCCAAACCCGAGTCCTACTCCTAAATTAGCTCCTTGTAGAAGTGAGGATGGGCCAAAATGACATCACTTTAGAAGGTTTTCCTCATCTTTCTATGCTTGTGAGGACATTTGCACAATACAAATTCTCAATAACACTAAACAGACTTTAGCTTAATGACCCTCTCTTCTCGATTTCCCCAACAGGGGCACTTAACAAGATGGATCCAATGAAAAGATGGAGGAAAGAAACAATATTATGGATGAAACTAACTCTAGCATACCAAAACAATGCTTTGGAAAAGGTGCACGCTTTTCCTTGTAGGTACACAAGGAGTATTCTGGCAACTCAGCTATCACTGCTTTTATTTTCTCCCCTGGCATGGGCAAATCTGTCCAAATTTAGAGCAGAATCTGTTTCCATTGAAACCCATACCACGATGACATGACATCATATTCCCATTAACTGAGATGTTTGATTCACCAAAAGCATTTTGGGTTTACAAAAGTCAACTGAAAGCTGGAGCTTTACAAACACCGCGTTCCCTTCACAGACAGTTTTGGACAGATGGTAGGCATTTGTGTGGTATCAGCTTTCATAGACAATAATGTGTTGCTCGCAGCAAGCGGGAGAATGGAAATGCTTCCCTTGTTGGAGAGAATGAAACACAAACACACACATATACAGTGATACACACACGCACACTTGCACAAAGTATCATCCATGCCTAAGTAAAAGACTCCCTGTTTGCCATGGGGCGTAAGCGTGTCTGAGCCTTACATGCAACGCTCCCTCAATCAGGGCTGGAAATTATTTCGTTGCCACACAAATTAGCGCCACTTACGTCAGATGAGACTGAAGTGGCCTCTGTGTGTCTACCAGGATATAGTTGGTACACAAACACCCCGTCAAGTCGTCAGCCAGGCCAAATTACCTCTGCTGACCAAGAGACTGTTTTTGTGTCGCCCCCTTAGCAACCATTTGTCAGCCCCAACAGCCAGAATTAAAACCAAGCCTCGCATGATTTGAAAAACGGATGCCGATGATCAAGGAGAAACTCACAAGCTCCAGCTTTTGTGTGTGTGTGTGTGTGTCTGTGTGTGTGTGTGTGTGAGAGAGAAAGTCTGATAGTCAGACAGGCAGATGTACATATGTTTTGTTTTTGCATTGTTGTGAGCACTCTATTTGGGTTTAAAGAGGCAGCAGACCGCGGCTTGGAAACTCAAACAGTGTATGTAATGCAGCGAAAACCTCTTGATTATATGTCCGCAGTGTGCTAATGCACGTGTAAATCTGCATGTTTGTGCGTATGTGTGAACTCGTGTGTACACAGTGGCGCTGGCAGGTAAATGTTTGATGGCAAAACGAAGGCTTGGATAAACGGAACAAGAACAGGCAGTGTTCTCCATCCGTCCCTTGCGATTCTAGTCAGCAAACAGCAGAGAGTCCCTGTCTCTGAAGCCAGACACTGCACAAATAGTCTACAGGAGTAGTAACTGGGAGTGACTGAATACTGAACTAAATACTGATTGGATTGGGCCTATGTGTCTGTAGTAAAGTTAAATAATAAATCATTGAACACAAGGTAATCTCAGAAGATCCCAGTCTTGATTTCCTGAGTAATTCTGTCCTCAAGGTCAGGATCTTTTACACCAATACCAACTTTGAGACACATTTGGGGGTTTGGATTGTGCACTGAACCATATTCCTCCTGATTACTTCTGATAACCCCACTCTTTCAAAACGTTTTGAGTAACATCTCTTTTCTATGAAACTCAATCCAAAGAGGTGACCACAAGATGGGGTACCGAGCTCAGATGCCTTTATTCGATATCCAAAAAGGGCTTAACGCCATATTTCTCCATCACAAGGAAGTAATAAAATGCGCACACTGGTTTGCATTAGTATTTCCTTGCTCTTGCGTTCATGAAACTCCCGACTCAATGATCCGGTTGGGATCTGAACTGGCATGGAGAGGAGGGGAGTCAGGAAACGATGGCCAGGGGTCCCTCTGGGAAGAAAAGATAACATGAATATATGACACACTCTGCCAGTTCCATGGCCATGCCAGACTCCAGTCCGTGTTGGCACACGCAACGAGTAAATCACTTACAGCTTCATCTTAGTCCGAGAGCAGAGAATTGGTACCTTTAGGGTGACAAGGACGGTTCACTGTGTCTGGGGAATACTTTGGTCAGTGGAGGGCTTCTCAGTGAGGCTGATGCAACGTGCCTTTCAATCGGATGTGACTGACAGAGGCCACGCCAATGGCCATTACTGCAGACAGGTTGAACACAAATTAGCTACGGTAAATTTCAACTTTCCCAAGCTGTGGGCATGACACGATGACTCATTTTCCTTTCATAAAGCCAACAGACATGTTTTTCTTATCACAGAAAATGAACATGTTTCTTGGGAGGGAGTTCACCAAATTCAATTATCGTGGCAATGCTGGAAAAGGTGAACAAACCTAAGCGATACTGAACCAATTTGGCATCAAACGAGCGTTTTTCAAGACACAGATCATTTCTTTTACCATCGTCTTTTCGCACTTTAACCACCAGTATAAGCTCAGCCCATGCTGTACCTATTAAAATTAACTATATCAAAATGAATCTTCCAGTGCATGCTGGATGAATACTTTCATAGCAATCCCATAAATGTGTAATGGTGCTATAAAACATGATCCAGCACCCATTAAAATGTACAGTGGGCCACATTACAGGCCAGGCGGTTCTATAATCTTCAGTAATCTCTGGTTGTATGGTTGAACAGGGACCAGAGAATCTTCACCCCCCTGTAGCTTCAAGCTGTGACCTACCACCCCTGGTTTCAGCGTTTCATGTAAATATAGTGTGTAATGACACACTGTCAGAGCATGGATGCTATTATAGCCTTCCTACCAAGCAGAGGTCATCTCCACCACCCCGCCCAAAGGAGGGGCCGCCTCACCACCATGGTTAAAGGGCCTGCTTTCACGCTGACCAAAATGACAGACGTGACTTTATCTTTACATTCTGAGAGGAGTTTGCAGTGAAGAGTACTGAGAATCCATCTGAAGCTTACAAGGGTTTAGCAGACACTCGCTGATTAGTGGCGTTGTTTCAATCGTTTTGTAACGTTGTCTGTTTATCTGCCGCCAGCCCTTTAAGGCCAAAACCACGGCTTCCGGCTGCTGTGAACCACGCAAACTTTATGATAGGTGATGAACTGAGGGAGGCCAACATATCTCAGTGCTCAATGATTATGAGAGACAGAGGGAGAGAATTTGGCGTGGACGCGAGCATCCTTTGTATTCCAACTTTTCCCTTTGAAAGTTCAGATGGTGACAGACTTTCTATTTCCTGAGAAGTGGTCTGGTCAATGTTACTCTGAAATACAACACGTCGGTTCTATCGCAACCTTTCCAAATGCATTATTTGAATAGGCTGCAATTCAAAAAAACATGCTGTCGCCTGGTCACATTTAGCAGTAAAGAACTAATAAGATGGAGATCAATGAGCAAACAGCATGCCAGTCATGCACATTACACATCTTGATCTTTATACTCTAAAATACTTCCAAACAACACAAAGAAATGGCCAAAAGTGCATACTGAGTAACAGTCATAGTCTTCTCAGAAGATTCTCCAGAAGCAGTGTTTCAGATTAAACCCATGGGACTCTCCCTGGTGTCCAGATCCGCATTCAAGCCATCCACAGGACACATCTCGCACTATCCTTCCCTTCTATTTGATCTTATAAGGCACAAGCTGTGCCACAGGGAAAACATTTCACTCTGAACTTGTTAGTTGTCCTTTGAAGTCACTCTCACCTTTCTCCTAAAGTTGTCTGACAGTTTGAGCTTTACACTTAATAAGCAAATGAAAAGCAAAGACCTTGAGGCATGGGGCCATGTGGTCCAGCTGGTCCTTCGTCTTGTGCACTCCACTAAGGACATTTCATTGAGGTTGAATACTCTCTAAAACTGCATGAGGAGGTCCAAAGGACCATATGGCAGCCATACTATGTGGTGAGTAAGGACAACCAGAGAACACACAGGTGCTGGTGACTAATAGCAGAACTGTCAAAACTGCTCCATCACTAACTACACACTGAACACTGAATTTTTCCTCACACTTTTGGATCATAAAAACGAACATGTGGGATTAACAGGAATGAAGAAAATGCCCACTAATCAATAAAAAATGTTCTATTAGGTGTACACTTTAAAAAGTAACACAACCATCAGTACAAACAAGTTAATCTCTTCTCATAAGCTATCTGTGGGAGGTTGAAATGCAGTACAGTAGGGTGAGGTGCTGTGTCTTAACATGCTCCTCAGATGAAATGAACAGGCATGTATACACATTAGACTTCCTTGGGAGTAGACCATACAGTGCAAAAGTACCTATAAATTTGTCAGTGCATATGGCATGGAGGAAAAAATGAAAAATGCAACAAATTAGTGTATCATTTCATATTTTAAAGAAAAGTCCAAACATAATGTTGAATCTTGAAGTGCATTAAATCCACACTGCAGGCCTGGGCTAGGGTAGGCACACATCTAAATGTCACAAAATTCCCATTTTTGTCTTAAGTAAACAAATGCACAAGGACCGTGTGCTTAATATTAGAGCTCATCTGGAATCATAGGGGTAACAATGTCATTTTTCCTCACTGTGTGCTGCACTTGCTGCTGGCTTCAGTGGCATCAAAACTTTGTGTAAAAGTTGAATTTTGAGAACAAGCGCGCAGAACCTCATGCTGTGCTGTGCATAAACTTCATGCAGTGCATCAAAAATCTGCCATCGTGTGATGCAAGCCGCTGTAAAGAAAGGGGCTCAGGGCACAGGGCTGCCATTGACGCGTACGATGTGAAAGCTGCATAAGTGACGACTGTTTCTAGCCTCCAACTGGAGGCATGGCCTCAAATCACATTTCTGTCAAGCAAATTTGATAGTCCTTCAGTTTGTGGTTCTGAATACTTGAGACTTTTCAGACACTATAGAAACAGTATTCGCACTATAGCATTGATGTAAATTTTTGTGAATTTTCCGTATCGAAATGAAGAAGTGTAAAGAGGTGAGCGACTACAATTAAGCAAACCATGAAGGCATACATTTTTTTTTTTTTTTAGTCATGAAAGTGCTACAGTATAGTCTGATACAATATAGTCTGGCATATTCCAGTAAAGTGACCCATTTGTAAAAATCATTTACAATGCCTGCCTTAAATAAAAAAACTTACCAGAACAAATTCCATGACTCATATGGTCTTGAATACATCTCTCTAAATTCCATGATATTCCAGGAATTCCAGGATCTGGGAACCACGGAAGACGGGTCACTTGCATGTTTGCTTTGCTACCAAAATTACACTTTTACAGTTTAACCCCATCAGGGTTAACAATGAATTCAGAGCAAATCAAATTAAAAAAAAAGCCAAGTACCACACCAATGTTGATCACTTTATTTTCCTTAAAAACCATAGGTCCATTTTATTAGTACAGTAAAGTTAGTTCATGTCAAACCACATAAGGATTAGAAAGGTGTTGGATACACTGTAACAGCAAAGGGGCAGACAAACACACATTCAACCACCTAGTCTAACAGTTTCCAGCTTTAGTGTCAGTGTGGAAATTATGTGCGGCATATTGACAGTCCAAGCCAATAGAGATTTTAAACATACAGAATAGATCAAGTCATCATCGTGGTCGTCATTTTCCCCTTAAAACAGAATAAGTTTCCCTATTCCAAAAGGTAATAGTCTATTAGCTGGCAAATGCAGAGGGACACAGAGCCCATCTGGATGCTGCCTCCTGATTGGATGGCCTACAAAGTGTCTTTTCCTGGCTGCTCTCCATTGATTGGATAAATGAAGGTAGGAGGGGGAGAGAACAGAGTTCAGGTCTACCAGAAGATGGCCCTGGAAGAGGAGAAAGGTTCAGTAAGTCATACTGAGTAACTTGGCCGTCCACAACGGATGGCAGATGGGGAGAAAAGTGCTGGATGGAGGAGAAAGAGGGAGGGGAGGAATGGTGAGAGGTGAATATTGTTGGATTCAGTTAAATATCACTTCAATGGCTCCTGCCCCTCCTTTATCTAGGCTGATATTTTAACGGCTAGAACTCAAAATGACAATAGCAAATTAAAAAAGGATTAAAACACAACTTAGCAGACATTACTGTTCATTTCACAGGATATACAATCCCCTCTGTAACCAATAAAATACAACAGTCTAACTGTAGAACATAACAGCATGAGGTTTCGGCAGTAAATGGGGCATATCAGCGACAAATGCATATTAACCTCATCATGCAGTTCTAGATGAGAGGAAAAAAGATTTTAATAGAACCACTCTTTATACTTTACATGCAGTAATATGTCCCACTGGGGATGTCTGAGATTATTTTAAATTTCAAACATATAGTAATTTGAACATCAAGTCAAGTCATAATAATTTAAATACAGATTGTTAGCAGACCATCTGTTCCTCTACCAGAAATCCTGTTGCGATGTTGAGCAGCAGCTTGCAAAGCTCATTGTAAACACACTTCAAACAACGAATAACTAATGTAAATGACCAGCAAATGATAAGCCAAAAAGCTTAAAAAAACAGCACGAACAGCTAAAATCATAATGATTTTTGTGAATCGGCAACTATTTTTTGAAGTTCTGCCGACAAACAATCAACTGGACTCGTTAAGTTTAGTTATAATTAGGGATGGTTGCTAAGCTGACTCACTACAGCTCTACAAGTGTGATGAGCCACTTTGGTAATGTTTTATTATTATAGTTGATAGACAAAACATCCTGCATTATAAATGGATAAAATGTATCAAATACAAATCCCTAAAGGAGAAAAAGAAAAACTAGAAAAATGAATGAATGAATGAATGAATATATAATAAACCATAAATAAATAAAACAGAATGACAACGGAAACTGGGAAAAAGTAGAAATTGGAAAAAAATACAATGGATTTCATGGGGCCTTATATGAAGATATGATATTTAAGGAAAAAGGTAAACTGCTTTTATGAAAATATAATTTATTTTCTTATGGTGTTTGTTTCGCCCTATGATAATCACTGATAGCATCTTTTTATTTATTCATTAATATATGACTGGAATAAACAACACAGACTGAACAAAATCTTATATTGAACACAACAACTATCCGTTTGAAACTGATATAACTCCACATCCATACATACATACACTTCAAAGGTCAAGGTTGATAAGTCTTGCCTACCTCACAGGGGTTCAGTAGTTGATCATCCTCTTGATCGCTTCAAAGCACTTCCACTTGTCTGGGATGTAGAACGGTTCAAAGATGTGAGGGAAGGGAGTGTCATACCCACAGACCCTGGCGATGGGAGCCTCCAGGTTGAGGAAGCACTCCTCCTGCAAAAACCAAGCCACAGGGATCAGGACTCTGTCAGTCTGATGCTGTCAGCGCTCAGACATCATTCACCTTGGCAGGGAGGGAAAGTCTGGGCTAACACGTTCAGACAGTGACAGCTGTGAACCCAAGGTGTTTCTATGACACAGTAAACAGTTGGCTGTCAGGCAGCAGGGGCTTCATACAGTATATGCTATTGCACATCACAAGTAAGCATGAAGAAGACAGGAGCTGAATCCTATTTTTCTAACATATAGGATGTGATTTACCAGTTGCATGTGCCATAATCAAGAGCGAGTATCCACAAAGAAACTCAATACAGATGTCTACAGAATAATGCATTAACCCATAAATGGTGACTGAAGTACATCAGGTGATGCTGTCAAGAATATATAACACACTCGCACAGGCAGCATCACTCACTAACCATTTAATTTAAATGTTACAGATATACCACTGAGGTTAAGTAGGGATCTCTCAACACAGATGTTTGGTTGAATTAGGAAAAATTCACTCTAAAACTCCAACACCACTCCCACACCCACATGGTTTATGTGTGACAGTGAAGTGCTAGAAGACCAATAATGGTTTTTTTTCCCATCAGTTCACTGACTGACTTTATATTAATGTTTAATAGTAACCACATGCATATCTCTTACCAATTCACTGATATGGCCACTGTAAATATATGTACTAGCATTGGGCTAAAACTTTGACCTCACCCTGTGACCCTGACCTTTGACAGATTCTTCTCAAAACTGAATCACTTATTCCTTTCCTGACCCTTAACACTTTCATCAAGTTTGGTACAAATCAGATTAAAACTGTTTGAGTTATGCTGTGTACACACACACAGAGACAGACAGACAGACAGACAGACAGACAGACAGACAGACAGACAGACAGACAGACAGACAGACAGGACTGAAAACAAAACCCCCATTTGCACGACCATGCATGCGTGTATAAAGAGCTGGCGCCCTTGTTAATTAAATTTTAATTTATAAGCGCACCCCTAAATTTCCCTCTGTGCTCCAATGAAAAAAAGATGTTACTGGCAAGTCCAGTGTGCAGTTATGACTGCACAAGTGCAGGCAATGTACAAAGACATTTGTTTAGATTGCTCATTTGTCTGCATGCTAATTTGACGGCTGTGAGTGGATGATGAAGCACCTGCAGGTTACACTTTGAAAAAGGTGAGTGGCTTTCAACCTTTTCACCCTCCCAACCGCAGCCCAGTGGATTTCTTGCATTTCCACATAAGTGCCGTCTAGCCTGAAGGGTTTGCCTGACAAACATTAGCCTCACTCTCACTGAAAGTGAATGTCAACCAGTAAATTACACCTTTAAACCCATGACACTTCCAACAGGACCAAGAGTAAATTATTGCATTCTAAAGCCACCACCCTCTGCATGCACTAAAGACAACTACAGTAACCTAACTCCTCCTTTTCCCCATATATAAGCATATCAGTAGTTTCCAACATTACCCAGTCAGCACTTGAACTGTAAAATAATTATTACACAATTGAGCTAACATCTTAATACTTGATTCTTTTTTGCCAACACAAAATATGAGCCAAAATGGCTAATTCAGAGGCTGCTCAGAGTTGGACAGAGCTCAGGCAATTTGGCCGGAGTGCAACAACAAGCCATCACTCGTCTTTCCATTGGCTTTTGCCCTCATCCCATGGGGTCAAAGCAGGATGAAGACGGCCAAAACACTCCGCGGGGTAAGAAACCCCTATTGAGTTAAACGAACACACTCCGATGCACACACACAGACTTGAAGACAAGGACCTAAAGTACCCTCTTTCAGATTATACTGTGACCTGCACGCAGCTCAGGCAAAACAAAAGGAAAAACTCTCTAAGTCACACAAGACCTTTTCTCCTCTATGGCCTGTTTGTGCATGTGCTGTGTGTCTTAGGCAGCCTGACAGAGGGCAGAATTTGACCTCTTTCTCTTCACACTGACGCCATCGAAAACTCAGCCGACCGTATAATCCCAAATTACAAACCCACCGGGGCACAACTTGTATGTTTCTCACTATGGTTTTCATCTCTCATAAAACATCTGGCAGAGTTCAGGGGAACGTCAGACTTGATGAGCGGCTCTTTGTGCGTCGATAATTTCACGGACTGTAAAAAACACAACGCAGCGAGAGGGAGAGCGAGAGAGAGACGAGAGTGAGGGCGAGAGGGCAAGTCCTGGGATGCACTGCTTCAATCACAATATGACCAAACAAAAAAAAAACAGAAATACCTGAATTATTATATATAGTATTAGTGGTATATAGTGTACTAGGATGTGGGAAGGTCAACATTTAACAAGAAGAATGACGTGTCTTGTAAAATAAATACATAAATAAAAAAGTCAAGCCTATAAATCATATGTTAGCCTGAGGTTTTAACATGTACAGCAAGAGATGGTGGACACGTGTTGGGGGTGGGTGAGTACTGTGGTGTCTCCAAGAGTGAATGAGAACCAAAAACAGGTGGAAAAACAAGAGGGAGCTGCCATGCACCTGGTTTGCTGTTCAGGATTTTGTGATGGTTCTGGTATCTGTCTGGCAGATGGAGTCCTCCTGCTATTGTTCACCCTGAGATGAGCAGTTCGCTCCACCCATCTAATTAAAGGTGATTAGATTCAATTAATGCACATCATCAGTGCCAGCATCCCTTCCTCTCCTCACCATCGCTGTTTCTTCCTCACTCAGGCAGCTTGTTTTTTTGTCATTCATTCAGTCATCTTTATTTTAAAGTCTACATTGTCCTTTAGGTATTGGGAAAGTGTGTAGGCCTCTAGGTCCCTGACGTGTTTTCAAATTCATTTTTGAGGAATAGATTGGAATAGGAAACAAAGTCAGCACTTCTGGATCGTACAAAGTTCCCTCTGAAGATGTGGGACATTGAACAGCAGCGCTATGCTGCAGCCTATAGGCAGGTTGTATGTGTTTCTTCCTGACCTCACTTAGCCTTCAGCAGTCTCTAACAGGACTGCCTCATAGGTTTCTCTGAGTTATCACAGCCTCATGAGTGGATATAAATTGTGCCTGAGCAAGATGGAAAATAAAGTCATACCAAGCTCATTATAATAGTTTGGTCTTGCTTTAAAGATCATTAATGACATTTTATGAATGCATGCCATACCTGGCATCTGTCCCACAACCTGACGAAACAGCACTGCAAATGGCCCTCTTGGGTAATTGGGATTTTCCTGGGTAAGTTTCAATCACTCACAGTGAACAGCGACAACTTGGGAGTTAGAGAGTCAAACAGGAGTATACTTGAATAAAGTGAGCCTGGAGCAAAGCTAAATGTGGACGTCCTCCCCTTGGAGTTGACAGGCAGATGGGAGGCCCATGCAACCTCACACCCTGAAGAGGATTTGTCTGGTCAAGCCTGCATTTCTGTCTTTTGTATGTGATCGACATAATCAGAGCACTCTGAAAATAGAGTCTGCGCAGGCTTGAATCAAAGGATCTTCCTTTTTTTTTTTTCTCTTAGGTAATCTGCATTTTATAACAATGCACAGTGAGGATTCGTTCAACCAAATTGTATTTGGACAGTTTTGGAAAATTCTGCGGGAGATTGAGGAAAAACTGTAACTGCGTCCGTAAAGAAGTTACCACGCTTTCTTTTCATCCCTTTTTTGATGGGGGAGTAATGAGACTATCCATAATCACTGAGATTACAAGCACTAGAGCTATTCTCTGCCCTTCTACAGACACCCAGACATGCAGACAGTGCCAGGGAGTTTGCTCCTTTGTCTGGATCAGATCTGTAATCTCCTCTAAATACATTTACTGGAAGTAGGAGAAAAGTACAGTAGTCTGGTTGCCTGCCACCACAGCTGGATGGAGAATGGCCGCACAACTCAGATTTCATTCAAATCAGTGTTTATCTTTTTGGAAGTGCATCATTATATGTAATATACTAAAATGTCAGAATAAAAATATGACAACATGGCAGTACCAAGAGAGTCTCCTGCAGTGAGGCAAGGTTTAAAAATACTACCTGGTGGGGGCTACGGGCTGCAGTCATGATTTTGTGCCGTTTGCCACATACAAATCAGTTTGTCAGACACAGCCACAGATTGGGGGGTGCAGTCACACAGGCTGTGGCAGAAAAATACCAATATCATTTGCTGTGCCAGCCAAGAAAGACAAACACAGGCCACCAAATCAGCCCAATGTCAACTGAGGACAGTCTGGAGGGCAGAAACTGGTTTTAATCCTTAAGCATGTTGCTGAACCTCTGCATGCAGTTCAGATCAAATAGGCATATGGCATAATGTTCCTAGATAACGCGGTGAAAATCAAAGCTTTTATATTCCAGGTGCAGGAAGAGTCTTCTTCATTTATTTCCTGTATAGCCTGTAGTGCTGGTCGTCTGTTTCTCTCATCACAGTTCAATCTGTTTCTTATTCTTACATCTCCTGAAAAAAACCCCGTCTGATTAGCTACAAATATGCCGCAGTCAGTCTACACTTTGACATCACCAGCTGTCAATGTGAGTGAAGCGCAGATCTTGGCGGCTGGTATGATGGCTTGAACAGATTTAGGCAACAAGCTGTTGTGCATAAAATAAAGATAACGTGCATCACGATTTAAGCTCAAAGCCATGCTGGAAAACACATGCTGAAGACCTTGGTTGACTCTTGAAGTGCTAATTTACTACTTACTGGATTGCTTGGACAGCTACAGAGGAAGTTCAGAGCGGCCACATTACATTTGGTCGAGAACATCCCTAAATCTTAAGGCTGAAAACCTAACTGGACAGACAGTGTTAAGAACAGGACCATATATTTGATAGATTTAATAGACAATATAAAAAATATATGATACATTCTCCCCTTTTGTCTAAATGGCTCTCTACACAGGTTCCTGCCAGCTAACAGATGCCGTGTGGGACAGTTGCCAGATTTTTTGGGAACAGTTGAACAAGTAAACCGCCCACCCTGGAATGAACACTGGAATATGATCATCTGGTTAGTGGATTTGGCCGTTTTACTTTTTCTTTTTTCCCCCTTCAGATTCAGATACACCTCAAGGGTCGGTTCTGCAGAAAATTAAATCTAGATAAAATATTTCCCATCTGTACTCCGGTTTAGTCTGATTTGTCCGGCTGTTTTTGTGTGTTTATTTAACACAGGTACCCAACATAGTTTGTGACCACTAGTAGCGCTATAGTGCAACCGGGTCCCCGCTTTGTTTACATAAAATGTTCCACACATCATTTTTTGTGGTTACATTTAAAACTACGCTGGATGCTTTTAAAGCTACTATCAGTTTAAACTTGATGATCTTGGCGCCCCCTTGAGACACTTGGTAGACCGTCGCAAAGATTCAACATCTGTTTCCCCTCTGTGCAAATCGCAGAGACAAAACATGCACAGACAAGGTGATGTGAAATTGTTATAATGTAAAGTTAATAGTGGAATTGGACTAAACTTGTATAAGGATTCAAGTTATTTTTCAAACAGCACGAGATGTATTCATCAGGAGCTGAATTCAGGTCAGTCAGTCAAATGGTGCACTCTCACCTTGTATTGATGCTTGGTGTTGGCTATAGATTTGTCACTATGGTTGCTAATCAGTGTGCAACATTTTTTTTTCCTGTGAATATTTAATGAGAAACTAACAATAATCAAATACTAACACAAAGGAGCTCTCTTAACTCATACTGACTGATGATTGTCCTCCGAGCATGAAAACAAGGACTCCCACTGTTTATGCCTTAATGTTTTTTAATGTTTTTTTTTTGTTATTTTTAAGTTATTTTTGTTGATAAAAGTTTTAGGCAAAACTATATTGAGCTAGCCAAGCAGTTATACTTAACAGAAGTGGAATTCAGTAAGTGTGGGCAATGCTACCTAAACTTCAGCTACAGCAACAGTTGATGCTCGATGCTTGTCTGTGTATTTATTTCCAAACAAAAGCTGATTAATTCAAAGAGAGTTCCCTTTTTGTTTTGGTTGGTTTGTTTGGGTCACTGAGCTCTACGTCAGTCCTGCACATTTCTAGACAAACTGCACTGAAGCCCCAGGACAAAAACAAACAAATACAGATAACCACACAGAACTAACAAATTTACACTCAATCGGTCTCATGTGTCTACAGCCATTATATTGTCAGGGTTTCTACGCCTTTCCTGACATCAAATTCAATACGTATTCAAGACTCTTTTCGAGACCCAAATAATAAATAAATAAAATTCAAGACCTATTGCATCTGTCTGCTTTTTTTCAGTCTGTCTTCGGCAGAGAGATTGAGTGTGTGTGTAGGTAAACCCAAGTGTCGGTTATACACTGCAGTGAGTGTGCACGTGTGTGTCAGTGTTGCAACTGTTATATGGGGGGGATGCTGATGTGAAACTATGGCCGGGCAAATAAAACTTCTAATGTTAAATGCAAACTTCTTCCTTCCTGCTTACCAGTGCTTTAAGGAGCTTTAAAACCTCATTTTGAACCATCATAAATGATGGAATAACTTTATTACTGCTTTTACAATAAATCTGCATTCCTATATTTAAGACATTTAGAAAACAGTACAATAAGAAAGACATACCAAACATATATTCAGCTCAAACATGTGAAGTAACTCCCCACAACACACTACAGTTATATGAAAGGCAGCAGGGGCTAATGTGTGTATCAGGCCTCAAGCTATTGCAGCAACTGACCACTATACAAGTCAAACTGTGTATAGTGATACCTGTATCCGATTCCATATCATATAAAAGCAGCCTTCTTACGTAAACACCAGCCTCTGAAGTCAATTTACTGTATCCCCTTATGGAGCTAGACGAGGGGAGACGGCCACGGTTTTACAGCAGAGCACACCGCCCCGGGAAACATCAGGCCTACTCGGCCTCATGCTTCAAACAGGGCTGACAGACGACCAGCGCTCTGGTTCTGATTCATAAGGCATTTATGGTAGAATACACGCAAGCCTTCATCCTCAACCAACACCAACTGGGCTGGAATGGAGTCAGCAGCCTTTGAAGTGCGTCCCAGAACAGTAACACAGCTCAGCCCAAAGCGCTAGGTTGTAGTTTGATGCTGGATTCACCCTGATTCGGATTGCACTCGAATAACGGAAACTGTTGGGAGTGGAACTAGAATCAGACAATTCAAGTGTCTCGGAGAAAACTGTGCTACATGACTGTCTGGTGTGTCATCTATGGTTGCATGACTGCAGGAGGAAGACGGGGCACGAACTGTAGACAAGACTTGAGCGGACACAGCTTTAACTACGGTCTCCGTAGTATTAAATCACTGACACAACAAAAAACCATCACCAAATATACAAACAGACAAGCCAAACAATTTTCCCCCGATCTTAATAAACTATAAGCAAGCTTGGAGAGTAAATAATCAAGTTTAGGAGAGAAAGGTGATTCACCAGTTCTCTCTGTGCATCCCTGAGGTCCATTAAAGCATTGTCTTTAGCTCCATCTCACTCTGTCCTGTTCAATCCTATGCAGTCAGCAGTGAGACACTCAGCAAGAGGCCAGCCAATGACACATTATCAAACCATGAGAGCTGCAGCCAAATCCTGACGATGGAAACTTGCCAAACCCAACCAAACTCCCTGCTGTTGTTAATACAAAAGGGAAAATCTAATCCATAAATGGATCTTTCTGAGAGGGCCCGGAGGCCTAAAGTGAATAGGTTAGGCCTAATAGTCCCTTATTGAAGCCCATCTGTCCAGAAATAATAGACAGAAGTTTAAATGGTATTCTCAGCCAACAGTGGCTAGTGTATATAAGCCTTACTGTCATCCAGCATCACTTTTTTGTCCCGTCATTTTGAGCTCTGGACGGGTGCGAGGAATTCTAGAGCTGCACGAGTCAGCAGGAAGGAGGGTAACACTTCAGGACACGGCTGCTGTTGCTCTGAGCCCGTCTCACTCTTTCGTCTTAAGACCCAAGCGCATTTCCTATATTATTGTTGTTATTGTAGCTGCTGAGGATCTGTGGCTCGGCACCTTTCCTCTAAAAGCCCTATTTTTAGCGGCTTTTCCGTTCCATCCCATTATCAGTGAAGAGCCTACGCCACATCCCCGTTATTTCTGGGTGAGTCACCGTGGTTGCGACCTCGTTGCCGCTCTGCCATCTGGACAGTGGGTAAGTATGTATTATGTTTCCTGGGTTACCTAGCCGTGCTGTGTGTACGTCCTGCTCTGAGGTGGACAACTTGCCATGAGCTCACTGAACACACCTGGACAGACGACTTTCAGTGCATGGAGGTACTTTGCAGTCTTTTTTTTTTTAATTCATGAAACTGCCTTTATCAGGATCAAACACCAAACCCAGGCTGAAGCATTCCACAGTACGAGCAGAGGTTGTGTACTTTTGAAATCTAAAATACAACCATCCTAAAGCATTCTTTCCAACAAAAGCTTCCAAACTGCCTAAAGCAGAGCCATGTGAAAACGGCACATCACGGCAATCAGGGAATGTACCAACAACTTACATCACCCACGCACAATGCGAAAACATGGAAACATGGACACGAAGAGGATGACTCACTGGCCGTTTAAGTCTTAAGTGACAGGCGTAGTGAACAACAGTTGACAGTAAATGAGGAGAAGATCGACTGATTTAACAGCCTCATTTAAGAGCTCACACACACGCTGACAGGGACACTACTCAAAGTGAAGTGTAACCGGTGCAATATCAGACCAAAGTCGTCTGATGGCTCGGCTGGGAAAGGAAGACTTGTTGATGTTGTTGATACCCCAGTAACTCAGTAAGTGCAGTGCTAAGAGTCTCACAGAGAGAAAACACACCACCCATACTTAAGGGGTGATGAGAACAAACAAAAAATAAATAAGTAGAGGGGGTCCTTGCATATTTTTGTGGAAATGTTTATTAGCTGAATAGATTAGTTGGGGCTAAAGTTCGATATTATGATTGCTGATTGTTCCTTAAACTGTCATTAAAACCATGACTCTGTTTTGCCAAGGCACAATTCATGAGTAAGGCTTCAAGAATGGAAAACAACAGCTAAAAGTGGCTGTTTAAGCCTCCAGAACCCAAAATTTGAATATTTACCAATTTTGAGTTCAAGTTTATTTATACCCTTTAATCACTGACAGGACAGTAAACTATAATTAAAATACAATTCAAAATAATATAATAATGATATGATAAAGCAAAAAATATCATTTCACTATCTGTCAAAATGTTTGGCTGAATGTGCTCAAAAATATTGAGGTTACTTCACTGTATAACTTCCACACCTCCAATTCATTACAAGAGCCCCCTCTCTCTTTCTCTTTCTCTCTTTCTGCCAATGTGTAATCTCAAACAGCTGAATCCAAAAGCTATTTGACAATTATCAAGACATTTCAGTTATAATAGTCCACGTGACAGCGTTTTAACATTGCTCACACACTTGTTTACTTTGCTTGCTGCGGGTCTTCTGCCAAGTTCAAACCATATCTGAAGAGGAAGAAGAACAGGATTTTGTTGCTTCAGTCTGAAAGCTATGTCACCTACTTGTGTAGACACACTTCCATATAATTTGTGATGCCAGGTGGGGGATATCACCGCCTGCCAAAAGACCCACATTTCCTATTTGTAATAACCACTAGGAAGTTGGTGTTCATGTTGGGTTCTTTTTTTTCCCCACAACTGGCAGTTCATAATCACACCACAACATCCAGTGAACACTGCATCAGCTCTCTACTTGACAGCGAGCCCTGCTAGTTGAAAAAACAAAACAAAAAAATATTGAAATATTGAATACTGAAAGTCTCTAGCAATGGATGATCAGACATCGGATACAGAAATGTCTCACTGCAGAGCGTTTCTGTGTTGAAAGTGTTTTGATCACTTTTTGGAATCAACTGTTGGAGATAACAATTGATCTTGTGTATGAGACAGCAGCACTCCTGGCAAACTGTAGGTGTGAACGCCTTAGTGAAGTATTTGATAACATTTTCTGCACAATCAAAAGTCATGATAGCAAATACTAGGAAAATAAAGCACACAATGAAAATAACTGGGAGGATTGTTCTAATTATTTTTTAGGGCTCTGAATGCATTGAATCACAGCACCTGCTTTGCCCACTAGCTGTCCCTGGTAAGCATTTGTAACAATTTACAAATATATTTTTCTTCAGAGATGCTTCTCTTCCTTTTAAAAAGAAGCCTCGCTCTATCTTAAAAAAAAAAAAAAAAAAGATTTCTTGGCATCTTCATCTTGTGGATCTGAAGGGGTTCTAAAAGGCAATGTCACATTACATCTAATCTTTGCGATATTTATTTCTCTTGAGAGACAAAACAAAAAAAACACCATTATCAACGTGTAAGATCTGTATAAGAAATTCAGGTCATTATATTTTATCAGCTTACAAAACCCTACTGGGTTATCCAGTATTTTTGGGGGGATATTCCCAAAAAGTCAGGGTTACGGTGTACAACAGAATGTGTTGTCCAATCAAAAATGTGTTGCAAGTGTTCTGAAGACATTAACCCTGGGCATTGATTTTCATGTGTGAACCGAGGCTTACTGTAAAGCCTGGATAAATAAGAACGTGTGAAACGAGGCTAACCTAAACCCTGGGCTACAGTAAGTCCAGGGCTCCAGTTCTTCTCCCTCCATCCTCCAACCTCCAACTGTAGAATCTTTGACAGCCATCTCAGCTGACAGCATCGTCATTTTGAAGTCACTGTTGCAACACTCAGACACACGGGTGAATATTGTCCCATCAATATACGCCCCATGACGTCATGTGGGAAACCATTTACCCCACACCCGGCTTAAATAAAAACACTGAGATTTGCAAGTGATTGTGTACTGGAGCTTTAAAGCCTTTGTTATTGTCAGCATGGCCTGTGAAACATGCTACACGTACAGTTTAATCTCCTGCAAAAATATACAGCATAGAGACCAGATACAGCTGTTATGTAGATAAACTCACTTGTGTCGTGGGCCACGATTCTGCCCCGATCATCAAATTGCATCATCACAACGTACAGGAGAATTGCAGGAAACTTCAGCTGCTAAACCAGCTAAACTAGAGATGATTATTTTTTTTTGTTTTCGCTGGGAATGGAAGGCTCATCTTGCAAGGGATTTCATGCCAGTGTGACGCAAACAATTTGTGGCCCAAGTGTTGACAGGCGGCGCTCAACAAACTGTAAGACAAAGTGGACTCTGGGGACGCTGCGAGACATCGCATGGTAAATTCACTTCAAGTCTACCAGAGCCTCCAGGTCCAGATCTGTGACTGTTTCAGTCTCATTTGGATCTGATTCTGGTCATGACTCTGATGGTGCTGTCAGATTGTTTTTAAATTTAAAAATACTCCATGTTTGAGGTTGCTAGTGAACTAGTTTGTCACATAAAGTAGTAAACAGTGTTCGAAGGGGGGCGGGGGATAAACAGGTACAGAGCACGAGTTCTCCAGCCAGTTTGCAAATATAAATCCAGAGAATATGCTTATACAGAGGAAAATACAGAAAGTGAACTGTATTTTATTTTTTATTTTTTTACAGGGGCATTTATCTGTTCCCATCATCCCATGTCCAAGTGCAATTTCACATTTTTATGGCCATTTTACCCCAAGCCCTGTTAAGTTCTGACTTCCTACATCAGAGCCATAGTTTTGAAATTACTGACAGTTAAAGGAACCATCAGAAAAAAGGCTGACCTAAGCCCAAACTTAGTAACCAGTTCTATGAAAACAAATATTTTTACAACAATATGTGCCAGGAACCCTTCTTAGACCAGTTTTTAACTTCTGATACAGTGCCAGCGAGATCTGAGGTGGTGGATGTCCGGGCCTTGGTGTTTCAACATGCAATACTCCTGAGATCATCATCTCACAAGCCAAAAGTGGACTTCATCATCAGGACGAGGAAAAGAGGAGGAGGGGGAACACACACTTAAACTTACTCTGAATGGCTTATCACACATCTCTGGCACGGTGTGTCTTGGTTACAGTGTCCAGGCCTGACGCACAGCCAGCAACAAGCAAGACGTGATAAGCTACTTATATGGGAAGTTCAACCCTCCCTGTCTGTGATCCCAAATGAATACCACTTTGTTGACTGCTCGAGAATGAAACTGCTCCTCCATATTATCCACTCACTCCTCCAGGCCTGAGTAGTATACAGTAAATAGTAGCAGATCAGATATTTTCATGCCACAAACCACCAAATACAAAGCCCATGACTGTATCTCAGTGACCAGTATGGAAAGACTTTTCTCACTGTTGGTTTGGGATTGTTGAACTGTCCACATGTGGAGATGATGGTGATATGAGTGAAACTTAGGGCTAAAATTCCCGTAGCCCTTCTAAGATCATTTCTAGTGAAATGACATTGTGGTGAAATAAGACTTCCTTGTCATGCTGAGGAACTCCTGGAAACTCCATCATGAATATATGGCTGCAGATTGGCGGCTGTGTCGGTGCCTCTTGGGGTGTAGCTTATCACCTCTGTAGCTCTGGGCCGTTTATTTAAAGGCATGGGCTATCTCAGTTTTATTACCCTGTAAGTTATTACTGACAAAACCATTTTGACCCATCAAAGCCTGTTCCTCTTTCTATCCTTGAGGGGCTACTGGTTCTAATAAAATGTCACTCAGTAAATTCTCACGTGGACATATACAAGCAAACATAGTACATGAACAAATAACTATATCACATCTTCACCTCACCAATCAATACTGACACACACACACACCATGTCCACGAGATCATGGCTACACAAACACTCACCTGTACTGTAGAGCTGATTTCAGCAGCAAACCCTCCAGTGACTGGTGCCTCATGACTGATGAGCAAACGTCCGGTTTTCACCACTGACTGAAAAACACAAACACACACCGATAATTACAACTGGGTCAGCAGTCTGCTCAGTGGTTACTGTCCAGGGATGTCTCAGGAAGACACACGAGCATCACCTGCAAAATGAAAATATGGGAAGTGGAGGCTTCCCTGGGCATCACTGAACAAGTTTAATGGTGTTTGGTGCAATGAACTGCAAAGATCAATAAGAGGCCGATTTCATAAGAACAACATATTGATAAACCTATGCATCATCTCCGGCTTCAGTTTGCAAATTCATTCCTCCAAAATGAATTCACATTTCTTCACCATATGATCATCCCATTATATTACTTCATTCACAGTACAAGTCTGTCTCCATGTGTGGGCATTAATAGCAAAAGGAGGTACGAAATTAAACCTCTCCAGCTATCAAGACAATTACACGTGCTCTAAGGAAAACAAAATTTTACCAACACAAAAACAATTTTCACTGCTTTCTCCCAAAAAAAAAAAAATGGAAAAAATGGGGAAAAAAGCCATAACTATATATGCATATTTTACAGGCAATTAGAAACAACTCGGTAAAAGTGTGTGTGCTGTCTGTGTGTATGTATGACTGATGTGTATGAGACTGTGTGTATGAGTGTGGAGGTGAGAGGTAAAGTGCTGGAGGTGCCTCTGGTGAGGCCATCTGTGGGCCAGGCGAAGGGCGTTACCAAGTAAGTGCGGTTCACAGACTGCCATCAGGCTGTGTGTGTGTGTGTGTGTGTGTGTACATATGTACTAAACGGATGTCACACAGCAGTGTGAGCTGGAGGTCTGATTTAGGCTGGTACAGAGGGCCAGCGGGACAATCATGGACATTAGAGGTCTCAGCCTCCCAGGCATTTGCATTTGGGTTTTCTATAACCCGGCATTACTGCAGGAGGATGCCTCTGCTCCACCCGTTATCTACCACAGCATAAAACCAATACTATACTATAATCTCATCCACTCACCACTGGTTCAGACCAAGGCTATGTCTGTTCCCTTCTTTGCAACTTCAGCAAAGCTCTTTCCTTCTGTGTGTGTGTGTGTGTTTAATCCAACAGGAAATATGTGTTAAGACGTTTGTTGAGTAACAAGAGAAGGACAAGTCAACTCTGAATGGGTATCAGTGCTGATTTGCTTGTTGCTGCTTAAATGATTTTTTTTTCTGCTGTGGCAAAGTTTCAACACGGCTTCAAAACAAATTTGCCTCGGCTAAGCCGTGTGTGTGTGTTGAGTGGAATCCCTGATCCACATTTTGGAAGCAGAGTGGAGTTTCCACTGCAATAATGGGACTCTCAAAGCACTCTTCATGCCAACACGTAGGTGAATATCACCTGCCTCCATCATCCCTCAAAGCCACAAGCCAAACAACACATAGCCGATGCATCTAAATTACCCCCTGAAAATATGCAATGTGAAGCCATATGGCGCTGCAAATTAGGCCTGACATTTTTCCCCAAGAGCACCGCATAGTATCAAACACAGGGGCATTCTGGGACGTTATGCTGATGCTAAAGAGGCAAATGTTTACATTGCTGAGGTCCTTGGTTTGGCTGTGAGGCACGCACTGACTCTGGGAGGCTTTACCACACACTAATATGGGGAGCTGGCTGAAAGAATCAGCAGTGTGTGACTCTGAGACACCAATACTTGATTTGATGCCAGCGGGCCTCTTCCTGCTGGGGCACACTGGAAGGGATTGTTTTGCGCGCCGAGCTATTTAGAAGATGGAATGCAAGGGATTTTAAGAGTTGTGAATTCGACATTAGTGTAGCAAAAACAAAACTGAACGCTCGTGTCAGTTCACTGAGCCTGAACGGCCAGGAATCATTGAAACGGTGGAGGTGAATGGGTTCAGTGTGCACAAAATCACCGATCATATGACACCGTCTTCAGGAATGTGGAAGTTTAATTTATAACAAGGCAGGAAGAGAACAACAGCACCTGGAGAGCAGCGCAGCGCGGTGCGGAGGAATCAGGCGAGGCGTTGAGACTTGGGCGATGTCTTGATATGACATGTTGCTGTTAAGTTCGCCTTAGCAAGATGACTCATGCAGGTCCGATGAACAAATACTGCCCCCGCCCAGCGTTCTGCCCCGCCCTGATGCTGAACCCATTCCTCGTCTTAGACACAGCCCCTCTACACACACACACACACACACGCAGAATATGTTTACATAACCATTTGAGCTCACCCTGTGACACCACCGCTGCCTCTATCTCCCTCTACAGAAACCAACCAACCAGGAGGGGAGACACATCATCGTACTAGCTGCATCAGGAGCACATTCTTCAGATGCTTTTGACACAAAAGGAGCCTGCCACTGTTATTACAATATCGTGGGATAGAATTTCATACCCTGGGGGCCGGGGGGAAAACTTGCGACCCAGTTAGGAGACCCACTCCGCAAGCCTGCTGCTTAAACAGAAGCGGCAGTCATCGGGAAAGCCTCTGCTGGCTGGCACAAGTTAGTTTGGTAGGCTATTCTAGGAGTAACGTTGCATGCCAGTACCTAATATGACAATATATTTGAAAAATGGCAAAATGCGGTAATGTCTGGGAACACACGTAGGCAAAAGGGTACGCTGGTATAGCAAGTAATGCCCTTTGCATGCTGAGTTTAAGTCACTGCCGTTTAGTAACAGAGGAAGCAGAAAAAACAAATATAGATATACAAATGAATCCAACAAAATAAATCACTGCCATTTCCTTTCTGCAGAATTGCTTCATAAACAATCACACCCTGTTAGATTTCCCTGTGAGCTGAGAAGATTTAATTTAATCCCCATACATCCAACAGCTGCCTATGCTTTAGATCAGAGATTGTACTATAGCACCTCGTGTGCGGTATAATGAAAGATGCCAAAAAAGCGGCGAGAAAGAAAGAAAAAACAGGCAGGTTTGTTCCATTTGTTTCTGTACAGATTTATCTGTCTGCTCATTTCTCTCTGTTTTACTGTGCAGTGTTCACCGCCTATACAAAAGGGCAAATCTGGTGGCTTCTGTTGTCAGACTGCGACCTATTCATGGCCCGCCTCAACACCAGCACTGTCTGATTCATTCAGCTCATCTCGCTGCCTGGGGTCCAAAACACACACACACACATTTACAACAGACAGAGAGTCGAAGACACATATACACGCAGTCTTTTTTCATCTTTGACAGGAGACTCTGACAGCACTGTAACTTGTACATAGTAATTGTGGTTGTAGCCTTTAACCCCGTTGCTTCCGGTGCTGGATGAATTTTCAGAAGACAGAACCATCCGCTCTCATCGTGCGGTTTGACCCTTTTCCCTGCAGTCATCCAGTCCTCTTATTTGCCCATTACAATCAGCCTTTCATGTTGGTAAACGTGGGACTCGCGGCTCTGAGCCGAGGCAAAGCCATTACTGTAAGGACATCGGTGGAGCCGCTGGGAGATATGAAGATGATCAGTTAGACAAATCTGAGGAGGAAATTTATATGCCTTGAATGAGCGGAGTACAAATAAACACACTATGAATCTTTCAGTACGACCTCAGAAAGACAAAGGCCTGCTAGCAGGGGGGATCTCTTTGTGATGATTTTACTACATGGCCATGTGCCTGACGAGTTTATTACAGAGTGGCTCTCGCTCTGTGTGTTTCGAACAGCCTCCCTGTAAAATCAACCATTTGGGGACTAACAAACCTAAATAGTGAATGATGAGTCAAAGAGCATCTTTTCACCAAAATATTCTGAGAAGAGATTGCTTTGAGGAAACACTATGTTTAGGCGTGAATGATAAGATGGGCAGTGATGAGAGGGAGGCTGGAATCAGAAAGAAAGGGAATAAAGGATAGAAATCTGCCAAGGCTGGATCTGGCTGTGAGGCTGAAAAAGTCCACAATCGACGTTCAGTCTGGATTTCTTGTGCTGTAAGACAAGAGTCTCCTGCTGTTTAGGTTAAACTGGGTTTCAGTAGCTCAACTTAAAGGGAACATTCACTCTAAAAACAATGGCTACAGGCTAATCAGTAATGGTAAATAGAATGGGGTAAAAAACACTTGGATGAAGTAATGGATGGATGAATTTGGAAAAAGAGCAAATGAGAAAGAAGTTGCTGCATCGCTCAACAATGAACAAGAATTTGTGTTTGTGTGGTCAGTCACACGTCAGTCAGGGTTTGACTGAACCAGTTTCCTAGCACTGTGCTCACCTTCTGAAAACAGCAAATAAAAACATAAAAACAATGCATATTTGCATATCCTGTGCCTTTTTCTGCAAATGCTGTTCAGTAACGGCCTTTATGCTGTTTTATTAAATTAAATTAAATTGTTTCATGCCAGAACTCGTCTGCAAATTTATTCAGATTGGGAAATGCTGTTGCTATGTCATCCCACATTCCAGGTTTATATTTATTTGTGAGTGCGCCCTTATGGAACAATTCAGCAGCTCAGATGTGCAAAATGACAATCAATGGGGGTTCACTGGTAGGCTTATGGATCAACTTCTAAAATAATCAAGGTGGTATGTCAGCGCTGGGAGTTCAATCTGTTTGGAATAACACGGAACTAAAGATTGAGTTTTACATGTGATGTTCAGGTAAGCAACATGAGGTCATAGAGTTGGTGTGTAACTATACATTAAAACTGCTTCCTCTTTTGTTCTCATGAATATCTGTCATGAAATATGGTTATATGATATACGCTCAGTACAACTTATTGTCTTGTCAGAGCATTATGACTTGTTTGCATTGTTTCCTGATGTTGTTGCTTGACGGGATATTACTTATAGCACCATTAAACATTTCTAACCTCATGCGTAAAACCTGCGATAAAAAATATCCCTTCTATGAATATTTTCATAGAGACCTAGCCTACTCCGTATCATTACAATATGAAAGATTGTTCGTTTTTTAATTAATTTTATGTACCTTGAGTATATAGTGCGGCATGCGCTTCACTGTCAGCGTAAGCTCAATTCATTAACTCTTTCAGAACCACAGACAGCGACATTAAGAGCGACGCTAAGATGATCTTTGGTTACTTGGTGCGTGTCACAGTGAGCATCCTGCCTGGGGTTATTTTTGTCGAAGTTGTTTTATTGTCGCAGGGTTATTCAGTTAACTGCCCGCACTGATTTGAAACATCTACACATCTTCTGGTGCGGCCACATGCAGGGAAAGTCAGCCGCATTCACACACAGTAAAGTTGGAAAATCAAACCCAGACGAAAAACCATAAAAAATGAGCATTATGAAAAGGATGATGTGGATTTGGCTTTTTCCAATGACTAAAATCAGAACAGTTAATCTGGCCAAATTCCAAGTAGGAAATTCAGTTTTCTTATTCATTAACCACACATGAATGCACCATTCTTCTCTGAAAACAGAATGTACATGTGTCTCTGCCAGTAAACATCCCTGAGGAATAAACTGTTTTATAATCTAAAGTCAAATGTCCATCACTTCAACACCCGGGCATGAATGTTACCCGGAGCAGCAGAGAAAGTAGATATCCAAATGTTTGAATTGGGGAAAAAAATAAATAAATAAAATTGGGTAAAAGTATACATACGCTTTGAGCAAAAGGGCTGTAACTTGCAAAAACACCAGAATGGCCCTTTAAAAACATGCAACTCTGGTTATTGTATTGCCGGGGTGTGTTTTAATCGCTTCTAGGGTTCAACTGACAGAGATTATGTTGGACCTCTGAGTGTGTATGGGAGAGCAGCTTTATTATCAGGACAAAATGTGACAGAGGCAATGCTTTTTCGACAAAAAAGAGTGGAAGAGTGCGGACACATACTTTGATCAGCATTCCTACATTCTGTGAGATGCTGCCTTGATAAATCCTGCTTAACGCCGCTCTGCCCTGACTCAGAGAGGAGGAGGAGGAGGAGGAGGAGGGTTCCTGGTGGCTGGTGGTGGCTGGGCTGGGCTGGGCGACAGCACTGGTGGCTGCAGCTTTACTACTCATTGTGCTGCAGGGCTGTCATTAGACGCCAGAGTCGTTCCGCTGGCTGCAGGGGAAATGTCATGTTTACTGCCATTCCCATACACACCCAAACGTAATGAGCAGCATGGAACTCGTCCCTCCCGCCTTCGCTCCATCCGTCCTCCTTCGATCCGTCCCTTCCTTCCTGCCCCCTAAACCTCCCCGACTCCATCATTCCTCCATGTGTCCCTTCCTCTCTGTCCCTCCTGCCCGTTATCCTCCTCCTTCCTCTCTCGCTCCATTCATCAAACCTTCCGTCGATCCCACTCGCCTTTCATCAGGCCTGTGCTCTCAGTCCCAGCGCTTGCCATTATGGGGCCTGACCACTGAGGGACTGGCGGCCTGGCACGGCCTCAGAGGCTAAGGTCAAGGCAGTCACTCTCCCATGGCACACACGCTCTTGCACACAAACACACATGGGGGGCCCGCTAGAGCACGTGTGCACACACACACATCATACACACATATACTTGCTCTTGCACGTGCTTCTGCTGTACACTAACACACACACAGACATCCCCACACATGGAGACACACAGATCTTTTTATAAGCCGGTTATCCAGAACTGACTGATTTAGGGTTTATGACAGCTATATGGAGTTCGTTTCACAGGTAGTTACTTCCTGCTGCCAATGCTGTCTTGATACTTTGACATTAAAGTGTTGCCTGAGCCAGAGGGAAGCAAGACACACACACACATACACACACACACAGAAACAGGAAAGATGAAGACTGACAGATACAGACAAACAGAGCCATATTTATACAGTAGGCAGTTATCACAGGGCACTAACTCATTCTAAAAGGACAGTGTGCAGACTATGGGGATGGAGAGTGAATAAAAACAGTCCATACTTGCAGCTAAACAAGGCTGTGGTTTGACTGGTGCAGAAACATCATGTGCTTTTGAATGGCCCGAGTTTTCAAAAAACAAACGAGCCTTTCCAGAAGAAGCTGCCAAAGGGTTCATATATTTGTCAACGCCAAATTAGCTCAACCTTTCAAGAATTACGTAAAAATAGCAATGATGACAAAAACAAAATCTGGCACGCTTCAAGTGTGTACACACACACACACACACACACTTGCTTGCCATAGCCGCGAGAGCAAGTGGCTCCCAGCCTTCCCATACAGTACGCCTCCTCTTCCCTCAGGCCGTCCATCAAAATGCGACAGGAAGAGAAAGTTTAGTTCTGTGCCGCCAGCGAGGAGTCGCGCTCGCCGCCGGGCCCGCTGGCTTCGCTCCCTTCCGCCGACCCTGTAATTGTGCCGCCACCACAGGGTCCTAACTCATGCGCCGTCATGTGATCTCTGTGACAAATGAGAGTCAAGACGCAGCTTGACTTCTTGCTTGGGCCTTTAAAGTGGCACTCTGCGATTAGCGAGAGGGGCTGAGCGCTCGGCGGAACCGGAGGCCCCGTTAAATCACAGCGCTGAGAAAGAAAGAAAGAGAGAGGGAGAGAGTGAGGGAGCGAGGGAGGAAACACAAACACTCATTCTTCCAGTGCCATACAATCACTCGCTATCTCTCACGACACAGAGAGGGAGAGAGAACGAGTGAGAGTGAGAAAACTGAGAGAGGGGGAGAGAGAGCATTGGGGCGAGAGAGAGAGAGAGAGAGAACAGCCTCAGCACTGGGCCCGTGGCCAAGCCATCCTCCAGAGGAGCCAGGACGCCAGGGGAGACCTCAGACAGAAATAACTCCAAACATCCCATAAAGACCCATTAAAACCAATTCAACTCAATTACACCCTAACACACACACACACACACACACATACGCAGACGCACACTTTACCTTTCTGCCCTGCAACTATACTGTACCACCCAACTGTGCAGCAGTATGCACACACATGTGCACACACACATGCACACGACTCATGCCATACACCCGCTCCAACCCGATGACAGCTTTGTGAGAGCATCTCACAGACCGCCACATGTATGAACACAGACAGAAAGGCAGTAAAAACAATCAGCTTTTCTTTCAAGGCCTTATAAAACAGAGAATAACATAACCAAGGGCTGCTTTCTGAGATTATAACATCACAGCTATGTCTATAAGAGTATAAATGCTCTTAAAGGGGCTATAATGCTCCAAGACAGTAACGACTTGATAAAATGGAATGGAATAAAAATTGAGTGAGGATGCTAACCATACAAAAAAAAAAGAAGTCAGGGATTCAAATTTCAACAGTTGTGATGACTAAAACATTTTGGACAGGCCTAAAATCGAACAAAAAGATAAACAAACCAGTCTGACTCTTGAAATTCAGTAGTTATTACCTCTGCCAAGGAGGTCATGTTCTTGCCCCTGTCTGTCTGTCAGCAGGGTATCTCCAAAATCTACCAACAGATATCCATGAAATTTTGTGGACAGACAGGTCTTGGACAGCGGAACAACTGATTCGATTTTGGCGGGGATCCAGATCTGGGATTTCTGCCATAGGACACATGATGGTGTTTTAGTCATAACTCTGAAACTAAGTGGGATAGAGACTTCATTTAAAATCTTAAAGGATATATTTGCAGGGTCAAGAGCTCAGTTTGACTGGAAATTGAAAGCATAAGTGATGTTTCCAGTATTGGAAAAGAGGTTTGGGCTCTGTGGATGCCTTCGAGTTAAGTAACTGGTTCCTTTAAAAACTCGAAGTTCTCTTCCTTTGTCACACTCTCGCTCTCGCTCCAAATGTTTGCGTGTAGGCTCGCTATAGCCGCAATTCTCTCTCTCCCCGTTCGCCTTCTGTTTGTTGTCTTGTTCTGGTAATTTGCCTACCGCATATGGAAACACACACACATGCAAACACGCATCCCCGCCAGCATGTCTGGCTTCCCTTCTCTCTCAAAAGTCAGTCAGACCAATAATGTAAAATTTAACTAAACAACTCAGTATGCTGTCATGTAGCTTAAAATCACATTGAACAGTAGCTGAATCAAATGCTGCAGTTTAGGTTTCCAGCTCTTGGTTCAGTACACCATGATTTAAAATTGCTTGGCAAACTGGGGAAGAACACCATCCTAGTCTGCCCAGTTTGCTCCCTGCCCTGTTCACAGGACAAGCAGCCTGTCTCTTATTATCATAGCCAAGGGCATTATAATTCCTGAGTGTGACTATCTAAGGCCATTTATCATTCACCTTGTAGACATGCAGAGTTTATTTCACCCGGCAGAGGAGAACTTCTGGCCCAAAACAGAACCTCTGGGCACAGGGTCTCTGCATGTTTTAGGAAGTCTTTTAATGGTAATAAACTGAAACACTTTTATACAAATATACCTTTGTTTTTAATCTCCTTATCACACAGTAGTGATTCAGTCTTCAACCAGCTCATGAGCGCAACAAATTGTTCCAAACACCCAACGCCTGATGTCTGGTAACTCTTTGCTGGGAGCAATTTTCCGGCGCACAGGAAGCGGTGAGTTTTAGGTTTCTGATTTGTTTGGAATCGGAAGAAGAAGAGCTGGGTAGCCTTGTTAGCATGAACATCTGTTCAGTCACCATGGCTAGACAGATGTTTCCAACACCACTGTGTTTAGGGTAAACAGAAGAGTCAACGGGTTTTTAGTTTGTCTGTCCGGCCATTATGGCTGAACAGACAAAGAAAAAGTGCCACTTTACAGAAACTTCAACTCCATCAAGAGAAAATCCAAAGGAAAAAAATGTCATAGCGCTGGACACAATGACTGACAAGTGATCTCTGAGAAATCAAGTGCAGAAACGCCACAGAAATGAGTGCTTTGCACAATACATGGCACCTAAACAGGAGAAAGAAACACAAGGATCTTGCACGTTACCATTTTTACACTACATGGATTGAAGACCATTTTAAAAAGCCAAATAAAAGAAAGAGCCAATCTCCAACTGAACATAGCTAATGGAAGTTCAGAAACTACAAAGCGAATTCTAAGAAAAAGGCCAACACAAAATTAGTTATTAAAAGACAGGAGGTCATAATTGTTTTTCATTCAACAGATAATAAAAAAGTGGTGGAAAAAAATCCATATTTTATCACTGTACGTATCTGTGTGTGAGCATGCAGGGCTAAGAACTCTGCCATGGCGTGATGGAAAGAAAGCAGACCTCTAGAGGCTGTAATTAAGATATTTCATTAATTTATTTGTAAGGCCTTAAATTCAGATGATTTATTTTACAACTTTCTCATACTTATAAAAGACCTGCAGATCCCCTGGGGCAAAACTTAGTGTCTGTGCACCTCTCGCATGTCTGTACCATCCTCGTGACTGTTCAGACGCGCTGCCTTTTCCACTCAGGCCTGCTATCGGCCTCCAGTCTGACCTCGATGATCTCAATCTGCCCAGACCTCTGGCCAAGGCTCCTTAACTAAACCCTCCTCCTCCTCAGTGGAAAACTGATGGCCCGGCCCGGCACAGCAGCAGCCCATCAAATCTAAAGTGCCTTTCGCTTTAGAGGGTTCATTTTCATAACAACACAGTCGTCCTCGTCTCCCGCTGCGGGCACAGAGTTGAGCCAACAAACACCATATGAAAAAAATAAAAAAACAAACAATACAAGTAGAAGTGGGGCTTCCTTGCATCATTTAGTTTATGCTCCATTATTCTCTGGACTCAGTGGTAATCCATTAATCACATCTGTTTAATATCAATGAGAGACAGGCTGGGGGGAGTGACATAGTGTGTTGCTCTATGGGAATGACTGAAGCAATGTTTAAGGTTTTAGCGTCCATGACTTCTATTAAGTTTTAAAGGCTGCATGGTGGCTAATAGAGAGTAGGCATCCTTTTGCAAAAATTCAAACACAAACAACCTCCAGAGAAAACACCTGCAAGAAATGGATAATGAGCATTTTGTTTTCAGTCTCTCACGATCGACCAAACCTGCACTATGTTTTTCATCACCAAAACGATCAAGACTGCCACTCGGTGTGCGTCTGTCTCTCTTCTCTTAATCTCCGCTGAACATCAATCAGAACCAGCAGAAGCCTTTTTCACTCTGTGTGTGTGTGTGTGTATGTGAGCGGATCTGGCAAATTTATGGCTATACTTCTCCAGCGAGTGACACGGGGAGGAATTTGAGAAATCTCCAGTGCCTAACTGAGGAATGTGAGCGCGAGATGCTGCCTGGAGGATGAATGGAAAAGAAGTCAGAGGGAGACAGAGACAAAGTGGTTGGGGGGGCGGGAGGTTGGGAGACAGAGCCAGAGGTAGATGATTATATACCTCAAAGATTACAGGAAACAAACAAGGAGGCTTGATCGACCTCAAACTTTGTGATGTGACTCCCCTAACCCAAATAAACCACCTGAATGTCACGAGCTGGAGCACAAGGCATATTCCTCTTTGCAGTGTCGCATTACACCATACTTTTCACCAGCGACACCAGAAGACACAGAGAGAGGAGCTGGATCCACCGCCGAAAAACAACCATGAGTAATTTTCCACTGATATAACTGCCGAAACACTGCCGCAGTACGACACATGACAGAGTTACGACACACACATCGGCCAGAAGGCATGCATAACCCCCCTCCTCCACTACCCTCTCCGGTCTATCTGAGTGCCTCTCTCTCTCTCTCTCCTTGCTTTCTTTCGCTCGCTCCACAAAGTCCTGCTGGTTCAGTCCACAGCGCCCAGTGTTAACATTGTAATTACAGACATGGGCTACAATAATAAGAATGCAGGGAGTGGAGCCCAAACCTCTGGCCACTTTCTTCCTGTGCCATTTTCTTCTACTCTGATTGTTTCCAGTGCCTGGTGACAGTGGGCCAAAGATATTAGGAGTGTTGTGGTGGGCCAGTAAGCAGATACAGGCTGAGACCTCTGGACTGCAAGGAAAACACAGGCACAAGCCCAGTCTCTCTGCGCACTAATCACTCGCAGGCGGCCTGCCCCATCCCTGGCCCGGCTCCAGACCACAGATACAGATAAAGGCAGAGTCAGCTCGCCTCTGTGCTGGGTGTAAAACCTGGCCAGGTATCAGCGACGCAAGGACACCGCACTGTGATGACATCAACCCTAATAATATATAGGTTTATCTATTAATCGGCACTTTTTTCATATAAATAAACAAACTGTCACCAAATGATAGAACACAACAGGGATTGAACCTTTCATCCAGTTCATCACAGCTTTTACATTTTGTTGGCATATGTGTTAGGCAGGTCGTTCCTGGGAAAACTTCTACAGCGTACGAAACATATGAAGTGATATGTTTTACATTTTCAGATTTTTTTGAAAACAAAAAAAAAAAACTAAGTAGTTAGTATGATCAGTGATAGCCACCATGGCTGAACAGAGAATGAAAAGAGTGTCACCTACAGAAACTCAAACTTCAACGTCGACAGAAAATTAAACGAAAAAAAAAAAACGTTGCAGTATTGGACGCACTGCTTGACTGACAAGTGATTTCTTGGAAGTGCAGTGCAATAACAATTAGCTGCAAAGATGTGTCCAAAATTATATATATTACATAATGATAATAATACATTTTAAAAATTGAGGATTGCCACTTTAAAGAGTAAGTTGTAAACTGGAATTTAGCACTGTGTGTTGATGAAATACAAAAATGTCACTTACATTCTGAACATTTTAGCACTAATGTGGAGGTGCCATATTTAATTCATTAATCATGGCTCAGTTTGCCCTCCAGTGGTTAAAATCAGCAGCTGGAGATGCAGCAGTGTTCTAGGACCGCTCAAAGATCCGTCATTTGGTAAGAAAATGTTATCGCCCCGGCCCATCAGTGTGTGCATGCCAACCAACACTTAGCCCTGTTCCTCGTTTCACCAGTCTGGCCCAACCCTCCTCTCTCCTGTTATTCACACCCCCTGTCTTGCAGTTTGTTTGTTTCTTAAATCATACAGTAAGAAGAGAGAAACTCAACCTGGGTGCAGAATTAAAACTGAGAGATAAGGTGACAGGGCTCAAACCATCATGGTCCTTGGGCTGTGGATTAAAGGTTTCTTGAACTTATTTTAACATTTTCTTTTCCAGTGATGCCATTTATCCTATTTCTTTACTTTTATTGTTTCAAAAAATATTTTATTGTTACGGCCTCATTTTCTTTCTTCATGTTTGTACTGTTTTATTTTATGAATGTAATTTTTATGATTGTTAACACCCTTTGTAAACTGTAAAAAATGGCTATACAACTGAAAGACTGTAATATTCATTATTATTATTATTATGGCGATCCACATCTACTGCAAAAAACTTGCTAGGTAATATTTTTAGTGAGTTACACTAGGCAACAGTGGATGAAAGTACAATTTTACAGATGGAATACAGAAATCTAGATGGTAACTGCACCACTTTAGCTGGTCGAGTTTATTTATGTGCGACTGCAGTACTGTTGTTCTATTGCCTGGATTTCTCCTACAGCCTTCCTTTAATGTGCACCTCATTGCAACTTGAATGTTTCCTTATTTGATTCCTACTAGTATGGGTCAGATCATGCAAAAGTTTTCCTGTTAAGGGCTTTAACACACGCAAAACACAAAATGTTATTTATTTATTAAAATGTGGTAAGATGTATATAGGTAAAACTACACACATGCTAAAACACAGGATCAGTGAATCTAAAAGCTGCATCAGATGAAATGATGTTCACTATCCTGTTGCCCTTCATTTCAATGAATTTTCACACCCTCTCTCCTCTCTATGATTCTAGGATATAGAATTGCCAAGAGTGGGAGTTATGGAAAGAAAGTTATGCCACAGGGAGCTATATTAGTTTGACACTCTGGATACACTTCAGCCTATGGGCCTCGATGGGGATTTTGATACGTGTGTTGTGCTGCAATCCAAGATGCTTCTTTTTTTCCCTCTCTAGCGTAGACTCTGGGGTCTACGGTTCATGGTGGCCCTCGCCTGTCAAGCCTCCGCAGCTCTTTGCTCTATTTTCCTTTGAGATACTTGTTTTTTCTTACAGATCTGGGGATCTCTGATTCATGATGGCTTAATCCTGATCCCATGTACTATGTGCTGAAATATTATATATATGTATGGTACTATCATAAAGGTGCTTTCTGATTGTATTTTTTTCTATATTGTCCATATTCACTGTGTTCCACCTCTTTTTTGTATTCTATAACAAGTATGGCTTCCATTTGTACGCCTCACAGCACTCCATGCAGTATTAAAAATTCACAAGAGGTGAAGCTTCTGCCACGGGGTGTGCACAGGTGTATTACTGCCAATAATTAAAATGGGATTGGTTATCTTTACCTGCCTGTCCATTATTGAATCGTGTATGTTCTGATGAAGGTCTGACAGACCGAAAGCTCAAAATTAAGTGAAACACAGCATAGACTTGCGTGTGCAGAAATCCCCTCTATCAGTTTGGACCGTACCGGTATAAAACACAGGATAAACAAGCATTTCCCAGTTCATCTGGAGGCCACCTGCTGGTAGCCATGATTCACTTTTCACATTAACATGATGACAACCTCAAGGCTTATCTTTCAAACTGGATAAGAGGAGTAAAATGTTTGGGCCAGCGTTTCCATATTCTACAGTTGGCTTCAATGTAGTTGCATAGCTCACTGGAAGGTGCAGGGGTCTGCTGGCGCGAGCTCGTAGTAAATTGACTGAAAAGTGATGTTGCTGACATACTGCAGGGTCAGGATTACGTGTTTGTTTGCCTTTGTTTGAAGTGATATGAAACGTTTCCATATCTGAACTGAGGAGAGATGGGTTTCTGCTCGTGGAACGGAGTCAGGGAACATGTTTCCAGGTTGGATTTCAGCATCATCAGTGCTGCAACAACTTAACTAAAACCTGCTGTGCCACGCTGCGCCTCAAGTCCCCTGCAAGCATGTTCACATGTAAGAGGCAATCAGGATCAAGCAAGCATGCTCTGTGACAGCAGGCTTGCTTCAACACATTTCCATGTGGCCGCTCAGAGACCTGGCTTGGTTGGACGGGCTCCACAAGTTTTCATAATTCAACATGATTGTAGTTGAAACACTGGCCTGTTCCTTCAGGCCCCATTGGGAGACTCAGGCTAATATGAGTGAGTGGTGCACATTAAAGTAGCATGCTTAAGTGGTGGGCTCTTGTCCAGTCCTTATAAAAATATAAATTTGTCATTTTTCTCAGCTTCTAAAAAAATCAAAATTTAAACCAGTTTATTTTTTCCACTGACCAGCTCATACAGCGCTCAACATGTTTCAAGTTGTGGGATGGTTAATAAGCTGACATCATCACCATTTTTCTGCAAGTTAGCTTAAGGGCTCATGTGAGCTCTGTTATTACAGAGTTTCATTATCAGAAATGCCCCCGCCAGATGTAGCAGAACAGCCCTGTGTCAAACCTAGGAAACCAGAAAAAGGACCAGGATTTGTGTCAAAAAGCCCCTGGTAGATTCTTGCCAATTTGATCACGAGTTTCAGAGCTCAGTAAACCACATCACCCTAACGAGAACATTTTGATAGAAGATCAAATTTTCCAAAACGATAACAACAAAAACCTAAGGGGAGGTGGAAGGGGGCCTAAAATAAGCGCCTAGATGTTCCACTCGTTTGGTTTCGCTGTCTGTCTTCTTGAAAGTAACAGCCAGACGCAGTTATTAATCTCCAGTCTTGAGGTTATAATTGAAATGTATGAAGTGAGGCAAAACAACTATTGCGGCTTCTTTTTTGCATTCACTATCAAAAGATGGTTTCCATTTGGGGCGCCAGGATTAGTATTGCATAAACATTAAAAATCAAATATTAAAAAGAAAAAAAAATCATCTTTTTAATGACAATGTTCCATATTAGACTGTGGCAGTGATTCTGGGATATTTTCCATCCATCTATCCATCCTTCTTAAGTCTTTGCCCAACTGTAGTTTCTCTTTATAGGCTCCTTCAAAACAACTGCAACTTATTCATCGCTCCCAAATGACATATTATTCACTCCATATAATTATGGTAGGTAGTATTGAAAACAATAGCAACCACAGCTGTCGAAACGAGAACAGTATGTTAAACTTCACATGGAGCAGAAAAACACTGGTGCTCCCAGAGTCCATTTGCCTTTCATGTCTTTTTCCACCTCAGCGCATAACAAACAAACATGTCTGAGCATACAGTGTCCTGCCTGACTCCATATACTGTATTTACCTGCTGTCTTTGACTAGGACAAACATTATGGCTGGGAGCCACTTAGTGAGACTGAGAGGTAGGCAGAGCATTGATAAGAAGGTCTTATCTGTGCAACAAGTCAACAGACCCCAGAGCTCTCAGTACATTCAGAAACTGCAACTGCATCAATTCCAAGAATCACAGCGCTGGAGAACAGACGCCACTTCACCTGTTCCTCCTTAAT
>OMLF01001462.1:15735-41881 GCA_900302615.1 Holocentrus rufus | reverse complement strand
TGTAACGCTAAGACTTAAGATACTGCTGCACTACAAGTCCTTAGATGACTGTTCCTGCATGTGCTGAGAGGTTGAACAGGTTCAGCCAAACTGGTTGCGTCACCAGGAGGGCTGAGGACCTGGCAGGCCTCCCTCTGGAGTCACTAAAACTCTGGAGGGAGCGCTGGCCAAGAGACACATCTATTAAGAAAGACAGTTTACACACATTTAAAACTAGACAATGAGTTGGAGAAGAGAGAATGATCAGCCAGATTGTGGACCAACAGGCGAACGCCAACACCATTGGAATCAACAGAGATTCAGTTCCCAACTATTTGTACTTGGATTGGCAAATAAAGATGTCCCCATATCAGTACTCGAATGACGAGCATTTTGGCACGACATAAAACTTTTCTGACAGGATGGAACAAAAGGGACAGCAGGAAAATGTCTGCACATGTCAAAAACGTAAAATGCTCATGTGCATACTGCATATAGACAGACAGCTGTTTAAGGCTATAAAAGGTTGACTGCTGTTTTACAGGGACTGTACCTTCAACACTGTTAGTCTATTAATTTATTCTGAACAAGCTGTTTTGCTTGTTCTATTTTATTGTTTCACTTGTGATTTTTTGACTGAGTATCAATATACAATGGTCTCTGCATTATTTCACCATTTATAAATGCAACTGATGCACTTGTCACTATTATTTTTGTTTTTTGTTTTTATTACAATAGGCCAAAGGCATGCCAACTAGGCTGCGGGAAGATATGTCTTCAGTAATCTGACTACAGCCAGACAGAGATATGAAGACCTTCCATTCTGCCAATGAACTGCACTAAACGGAGTTACCATGGGCACCACAGACATCAGGAAACGCATGCCTGTGACTTCAGTGCCTCGTGGCAGCAGCATCTAGAGTCTCCAGCAGCAGGTAGTGAGCACAGCTAAAGCTGGCACTTCAACAAGGAAGAGGACAGGACAGCAGTGGTCTGTTTGCAACATGTTTACAACATACCACAGTGTCCACAGCGGCTTCAGTCCAATTCTGGACTGATGCTGCTGATGGCTATAATGTGCTGATATTCAATAACTTTACCTTTGACCATTTAGATGCAATAAATAGATAAAAGAAATAAACAGCTATTCAGTTGTATTCATTAAAGGTCAGTAAAGCATCTGAAATAATATTTAGATTTAGATTTTCCATATGCACAAAAAGTATAATACTGATCTAGTATGCAGGAACTTAATCTAATGCATCATATCACAGGTGGATGACACTGACTGGTCAAGATCTGAATCTAATAAAACAACAATAATGCTTTGACTGGTCCCAAAAAAATGGATTTATCAGTCTAACTCTAAAAGCAAGGCTAATGTAAGTAGTGCAATTCGTTTAGATTATGTATCATTATAGATTAAACATAAGTAGTAACATGAAACAGACACGGATGAAATCATGAGTTCAAACTAGCACAACTGCCCTCACATATGCAGCTGCTCTGTAGTTCACCCAGGGACACCATATGATAAAGTGGAATGTGCACTTCTGGGACTGCAACTGTACACAATGTGTAATTTATGTCTTTTTTTAAGAGTGGATTGGATGTGCATGCTCATGGACCAGCATGAACTATCTAAGAGAACAAACCCTGACTGACTTATTCACTCTTTGTTTTTTTTGGGTATAAAGAAAACTTTGTGAGATTACTGCAATAATACTGAGAGTGTGAGAGGCAGGAGAAAAAGGCAGACAGGCAAAAAGATCACAGACTAAGCTTCATGCTTGGCCAGAAACTATGAGATACCAACACATCTTTGAAAACAGGCTTCTCTGGCAGATATTACAACTCTTCATAGTGACAGCTTCTTGGCCCCTGCATCTGGTACATATAGCCTGTAGTACAAGCACATTTTTATTATGGAACATTGACTCTTTGAACCCATCCATCAGGACAGGAAGACAAAAGAAGTATACGCGAACTCTGGGGAACAATGCACAAATGCTGGGCTTACAGTTTACTTCCTCTAAAATATTTATCAGATGGAGTACAGGGGCAATACAATCCAATCAATCCAATCCTGTAAAATATTAAAGATATAAATTGACATGAATTTTTCTAGAGAGCATTTTATTGGTGACATACTCTCAAAGAGCTTGAAGGCTGCCTGTGGGGCTTCCCCAGGTCTAGCAACCACATCTTGATCACATCAGCCAGATGGGGCCTGCAGGTTTGTTTTGGACTAGCCTGTCTGGAAGGGTGCTTGTGCCTCATGGTGGATAGAGCAGTCAAATAGCTGGGGAGCTGAGGGCTGTTGGGAGAAATAAGAGGCCCATTGTGGAGGGCCATGAGGCACTCCAGGTCCCCAGAGCTGCTGCCCGACAGGCCCTATGTGAGGCATTATGGGAAGTGCCATCTCCAATCATGGCTTAAGCGCCAACAACTCTATTATGGACCAGTCTGGCAGCCCACTCTCCCTGATTCTGCACTGGCCGGATCTGGAGTCTGGAAAACCTGAGAATGAGGCTGAATCACTAACGACGCACTAATACAATAACGGGAGCAGAGATGTTTTATACTGCTGACTGGCCCACTCAGAGCCAAGTCATACAACTGTGGAGTCATGCAAGGATGGGCGGAAACGTTGGCTGCTAGGCCACATGAAAAACATTAAAATGCATTTAAACAATTGGGGATGACGCAGCCCACGCAGAAGAGGATCAAACGCTCTCCTGCAGTGCACGCTCCTGATAACATGGGCATTTTTACAGGACTAAATCTCCACACATAGTTTGACCAAATGAGACAGGGAGACTTTCCACAGTATATCATCTGAGCCGTGGGTCTGGCAGGGGTAAACCAGCCATTTTGTTTATCCCTTAAATGAACGACTATTACATTTACTGGGCCGCTCCAGACAGTGGGACAAAATAAAATACATTCACTTTTTCTCTACTTTTACAGCAATTTCTGCCCATGATTCCCTTGTCAACAAGAGGGTTAGATATATTTAGATCCAAGTATAGCTAGATGCTGCCAGAATGGATCCCTCAGGAAACGGAAAGATGGCATGTTCCTCCAAAGCATTGCCTTAATGATCTCTCATGCTGAAAGACACATCATTCTTCATTTATTTTACCCACATGCTCAAAAAACAGCAAGCAGCCTACATATAAATCAATGGCACTGCACACACATATACATGCACACACACACACATTCTGAACGACGCAAAAGGTAAATGTGACTCATAGCACATGAAGGATTTTAATTGGCTGCCGGCAGCCGGATGTGCGTCTGCGGCCTATCTTGCTGTCTGTACACTCACTGTTTCAGCCCATGAGTTAATCAGCGGCTCACAAGGCCAGAGTTAGAAAATGCAGGCATGCCGGAGAAGCTGGTCACCAGGTGTCCAATCTTTTGAATTAAGAAGTCTATGCGATTACTTGGCTACAATCTCCCTCTAAAGCCAAGAATAGCTTTGGCTTCAAAAATCTATGTATAAAAGAGAAACAGCCTTTACAAAAAGCTTCAGCAACTCTTAACTATGAATCTACGAAGCCAAAATAAGAGCTCAACTCAATGAACTCAATGAATCTACTACGCCAAAATAAAGAACTCAACTTCACTGTGCGGTCAATTTTTTTTTAACTACACACCATGTCACAGGAATAAAACACGTTATGTGATATGATGTGAAAATGAAGCCTATATTCCTGCCAATGCTTATTGATCATAGCCTGGTTGTTTCTTTCTTTTTTGTGAAAAAAGGTCTAGTTCATGCTGAAGGACTGCATAGCCTAGGTCAAGCAGCAATAAAATTCATTCACACTGACCCTAAATCAACACACAGAAACAACTGATGGCTTTCCATAAAATGTAAATAGCATTGTATAACATTCCAGTCATAGCAGCTCTGCATGGATGGTTTCTTGTGTGAAGAAATAGGCCTGAACTCTCAGCATCAGCAGAGCTGCAGCCACAGAGCCGTGCAGATGCCAGACCTGCCCAGGACAAGGAGCAGCCGAGGAGCACCCAGTAGTTATGGCACCACTGTTTGGGGTGGCTGAGGGCGTGCAGAGCCTTTTCATCTTTCTGCTCATTTGTCTACAGTTCCTCCATTGTTATAGAAAAGCCTTTGCTATACTATGGTGACGGGATATGTCTTCTTCTTAGGTACTGAAAAGAACTGAACACAGTTTTATGCAGTGCTCTGAATGTGTAAAGTATTTTTCAATTAGGTGTGAAATGTTTAATATTAAAAGCCTTTAAGGCACAAATAAAAAGTAACTCACATGAGGACCTCAACTGGTGAAAATATTCGGTCAGGTATTCACATCAGTCAGTAATGAGTTCACTGAATGAGAATAATTCTCCATCTGACTATACCACTGACTCATAAATAACAGCAGTATGCACAATGGCTTTGAAGATTAAACAGAATTTTGAGCTTTTATTTTTCACCAGGATGTCTTCACCAGTCATGATGTGGTGAAATGTTTCTTCAAATTGTGCTGCAGTTATTGAAACATCCCCTTATTATCATTAGCAATTATCACTAAAACCATTTGGACAAACTCAAAACACATTTTTCCTATCGTGTGTAACAATCTGCCTCGCTAATACAAAGCAACACATTACGATTCAGTATCACAAAGTATTCCAGATTCAAGAATTTTTATTGTCACTCCAGTTGCACAAGTACAAATGTGTGAGACACTTTTCCCAGGAGGCTCCAACTAGCACGAGTATTTTTTCACATTTGTATCTACATGACACCATGTGGCCCCTGATGCCCCGGTACTAGGATTCTGGAGCCGGCCGACTTGGAAGTACAACGACAAGAAATGTAAGCACTAAGTAGAGAAGCGAATATAAAATAAGATAAAGTAAAATAAAATAACTATCAAATTATTCCATCAAGGAGGTTGCTTACAATCCTTCCATCATTTGGTGAACATGCTAGATGTCAACACACCAATAAACCAATACCAAAACCAGAGGTTATTAAACCAATAACCTACTTGCTCAAGTCAAAACATATGCATATGTCCTCATAACTATTTTCATCATGTGTAAAGTAGTTGCATAAAAATGAGCAAAGTAGTTCTACCATTGTAAGAACACACGGCTGTTTCTCTGTCTGGCCAACCAAAGACCATCTCATCATCATTTCTGTAGCACTGTTTAAGCATAAAAGAAACAGGCCAAGATATTTGATCCTGCTGTTCTTGGTTCATCATGTCAGTGCTGATTCTGTTCCCTAGTCTTCACAATTTCAAAACACAAAAACAGAGAGCCCCTCTGCTTTTTCTTTGAGAAGTTACTGGAAGCCTTATGTAAGCCTGACAGAACAGAGACTCCTCACAGTATTTTCATTCTGACTAATGCACATCTGAACAAAATCTGGCTGTGCACTTAAGAATGATTAAAAGATAAAATAAAAGCTCTTAATATGCACTCGCATGCATTCATCCTGGTGATAATAATCATGATTTAGCCTGGAATTAATTCATTCTCTTCTTTGCTATCCGCTAATAGCTTGATTACAGGCTCTTTCAGTGCTAAGCCAGCGGAACACACCACAAGAAAGGGTCTCAAAGGGCCAAACACAGCGTGTCTCGGGATACCAGTGCAACAATATAACATGACAGTGACTAAATTGCCAGATATAAGAGCAAATAGGATGTGGCATTATTAGGGGTGGGAGTGGGGGGTGCAGCAGCGGCGGAGAGGCGGGAATCAGGTTACGGCTGTGAAGATGACAGACATGCAAGCAGGCACTGGGGTGGAGGAAATGACAAGGAGAGATGTTGTTGACAAGCCTGAGATGGCAGCCCTGCCTGTAGGCCCACTGAGCAGCACATAAACACACTATTCAATTTTATGGCACTTGTTTTAATGGGGCAGCATTTCAAAAATAAAAAAAAAAAAAATCAAGAAGTCGCCTCTTGGAACAAACAATCTGTAGCAGACTACTGCTCACTTCAGGCAGCAAGTCCCTCAGCGCCAACAGAATAGTACACTCTATGCCATCGGTTCCAATCGACTCCCTATTAAATTACTACCCTCCTACCGCAATTTCATCCTGTGCCTTAACTGTTGGTTATAAGATTTGTTTGGCAGCAGGAGCGGCACAGTGCTCACTGGCTGTGTGTCATGTATTCCACCAGAGGGACATGAAAATTGGACAATAAATATGCAAAATAAAAATTAATCTGGCAATTCAGATGAAGGATGTCTGCAAAAACTAGCCCTGTTGACACAACAAGACAGCATGTGATATATTCAAATGAGCCGTTTCTACAGTAGCATCCCAGGGCGCAGAGGATGCATATGCATGGTTCATCTCCCAGTGCCACGCTCCTCCAGGCCTGCCTCAGCGCAGACCCGAGCTTTCATTTCCAGTGAGCTTTTCAAAACATCAGACTTTCTCCATCTGTCTGCCGGCCTGGTATCCTGGTGGTTTAGTCTACTGACACTCAGCGCACTTGTGGTGCGGATCACCCCTGGTGACCAGGAAAGAATCCTGCGTCTGCCGTCTGTTTCTCTGCCATCGTTCCCCCAATCTGTCTTGCTTTCGCCTCCCACCCCCATCTCAAAATAAAGTACGGTGGAATCCCCACTGGAAAGCACACTCCTTTCTCAACACCCTTCCAAATAAAACATTTTTTTGGTTAGCGCCATAGTCTGTGTAAGGCTGAGGCAACATAAACTGGTAGTCAAATCTTACCAGCTGTGGAAGGAATCCTGTTTATCACGCACCACAAGGAACCACACTGTCAAAAAGAACATTATTTCTGCACCACAACAGAGCACATCTTAAACAAAATGTGAATAAGCGCACAATTCCATTGCTGAGCAATAACTCTGACATTTTTTTAACATTTAGCATTTTCTCCACAAGTAATTTCTGATTGAATCATTTCGACAACATCCGCATTTAGAGTGAGTGAATGTCAAAAGAAAAAGTGTCATCATAATCACTTGGGACCTCAGAGTGAGGCAGTGTGTGGAGTGTGGTAATGTTGAAGTATCACTCAAAAAGAATTTGAGCGCAGAGATAAAACAATTCCCTACAAAGGAGTGTGCATGTGCGTGTGTGCATGTGTGTATATCTATAAAAATACCAGCACAAGCAATAATTCTTTTAGAATTTTGAGATAACTGAAATCGAGCACTGGAAATAAGTAAATGCCTCCAAGTAAAAATAAACAATCATCTAAATGTCCTTAGAAATTGTTTTGTATACTTTTTGCACCTTCTTTAGTCTTCATTTTCACTCAGGGTGCCAATGTACTGAGGATGCTGTAGATTTGTGTTTGTATATGTGATTCTGTCTCACCTTGCAAACGGTTTCAGTATCCCAGGGCAGGATGGTCTGCAGATCGATGACCTCACAGGACACTCCCAGTTTCTCCTGAGCCATACTGGCCACCTCCCTCATCACATGGATCTTAATGGAAAACATCAAAGGAAGAACACTTTAAAGTAAAGTTAACTTTTTTTTTATATTTGTTTACATGTTGATCATTTGATTTTCATATGCAAACACTGTGTGAAACAGTTTGTATCTGCAGGCAACAGACATTAAACATGACTTCCAGAGGCGGTATACTCGCAATATTTCTGATGATAAAATAGGTATTTCCTGTCCTCATTTCTGATTGGCTAATACACTTTACAAGTTGTGGTAAAATCCCCAATAAATACGATATAAACACATGACATTCCTTAATTTGTCACCACTAACTTGTCACTTAACAACCACTTAGCTCAGCTACTGTTCAAGAGAAACTACCATGTGAAAGATAAACATTATTATTAATATTATTATAGATGTTTCATAAAAGAAAGAAACCACTGAAAGCAGAGCAATGATTTTAGAGCAGCTAAGAGGTGCTGTTGACAAAGACATGATGTTGAGGAAAGCACGGCCTCTCATGGCTCACTGCTTGATTAATTAAAGACATCTATGCACGGCCAAAAGCAGCTATTTCAACATTAAAACATGGAGTGCATGCTAGTGTCTTCAAATCATCTTCTGAGTAATGAATAAAGCACTTGGGTTCGATGGGTCCATGTTTACTGGCAGGCCCTATTGGCTGTTCTAAGATAACAACTACTATGATAAATGGGGAATCTCACAGCTGGAAGAGTTGCCTGCAGTAAAAGCCAGTCTGAAAGATAGTAGATGTAACCAGGGCCAATTTGCCCAATAACTGTAAGCATTCATTATGCTGTGATGCTGTCGTTATGTTACCGCCAGCAGATAAAGTGGATCTTTTGGAGGCAGGACACAATAATAAAGTGATCATGAAAGCTAAGGGGAAAACCTTCCTGTTCTTGGCTCATTAAGAAAGTTTTACTATGAGGACTGAGCATTACTCGTGCCGCTCCACTCCGAGATGTTTTCTTTACTCTGATGGATGAGAGGAGTAATGGGGTGGGAAAGGAGACTGGCATTTCAAAAAGGACAACCATGGCTTCCACGACTTTACTGGATCCTCTTTCTTCTATCTCTCCGCTCCTCACCATTCAACAATAATAGAGGCTTTGAAGGAGCTGTTCTCCTCCAATGCCTTCTGACCCCCCTCTGCTACAGGTACATTAGGGCCCCTCTGCCAGGCCAGGATAAGCCTGTTAAAGTGGCTGGGCACATTCTAAGTCCAGGATGACTCCTGGAGAGCTATAGACACCTTGATACTAAGCTGCGGAAAATAAAATCTCAAGGATGAAAAGAAAAAAAAAAAGGAAGGTGGGGGTCGGGGTGGAAAGTGTGCAGCAGACATGTACTGTTAATATGTGTGGGGCCAAGAAGAGCCTTGACGTTGTGGAGATGTCTGGGTGGATACAGTCACAGACCACTGGCTGGGAAACCCCACTGAGACACAGGGAGCTTGTGATGGAGTTAGAGTTAATCCACTGCTCGCCTCTGCGGCTTTAAATGTCACTGAGCGAAGATGAGACGTGATTCTTCCCCCCCCCTCCTCAGCTTGCTGGCACTGCGCCACAAAAGGACGACAACTTTCAACTGCTCGGGTCAGCCGCTGATAATCTGCCAGCGATGCTCTTTATCTCCTACCTGCGTCCCCCAGGCGAGCAAAGTGACGTCACTTCCTTCCTGTAGGATCTCAGCCTGCGAGAGCGGGATGGTGTAGGGCTCCACGGGGACCTGCTCCACTGAGAGAAGACACACAGCGGCCATAACAGATTAATATTCCATCAGCGTTGTCATTCGCTTGCATGCAAATACATTACGCACATGCTTGAGCGCAAAATAACCGGGGGTAAGTTCCGAACACGTCCATTAATCATTTCACTATGTAGCTGTGGTCTCCATGTAAAATAATAAGGTCCCAAACTGGCCGTACCTCTCTATTATAGAGTGTATGACAAACTGGTGAAATGACAGACACACTCAGAAACACAGATTCCCAGTCAAGAACACACAATCTGGTCCGTTCCAGATGCTTTCTCATGCTTTTTCCAGAACCTCATCTCTCACCAGAGGCCGAGTGTGCTTTTATCAGCAAAATCTAATGCATGATCTAATGATACCGGTTGCCAGCTAGAGGCCCGTAACCCTGATCAATCCTGACAACAAAACATTGGTGGGATGGGAAGGAGTTCAGAAAAGGGCCCGAATAAACGGGACATTAGTCCAAATAGGGGGCCGTGCAGCCAGCCTCTCTTTGAACCAAAGTCCAAGACAAAGTGCATGTTAGAACATGGTTTGAATAATAGTTAATAATCTCCTGGAACACTTCAGCACGCTCATGGAATTCATTACAATGTGAACACTTATCATAAACTCAAACTGCCATCACTTTTAAACATGCGGGCTATTAGCAGCATTTCTACTGCACCAACACAAGGAATAATAATGAAATGTTACATTTTTAACCATATCTTTGGATCTGTATCAGCCTTATGGCTTTGACTCCAAGACAAACAGACTACGGGCTTTAAAAAAAGTGTCAGTGGGTTTAGGGGCAAACACTGCTGCTGACCCGAACCGGCATAACAACACATGAAAATTGTAATTAGGGGCAGTAATTACATTCTGGGGAGATTTCAAACCTTTCTGGAAATTCATGAATGACTTCAATTGTTGCAAGCCGACTAGAAACTGTGAGGGAGGAGACCGCTGGTCTTCACAACTCATGATGCTGAAACAAGCTGAAGAGCTGGGGCTACTCCTATACATCTCATATGCTGGTTTAGGCTTCCAGACGGGCAGAAATTGGGCCATTTCAGTGGGATAATAGCATTTTGCAGAATGTTAAAATTGAATTATGAAAACTAGGTTATGGTTTAATAAGTGGAATCTCAGCCCCCACATAACAGGATGGCCTAGATGAGGCAAATGTGTGGTTTTTATCCTCTTCTGCAAGAGAAGAGAGAGACTAGTGCAATTAAAAACATGACTTCATAATCTAAACAGACATCACTCAGATCCATGTGGACGCAGCACGAGAGCTGGCACTCTTTGCCCTTTTATGAAATCAAAATAACTCCTTAAACGCTACCAGTCGGGTTCTGTACTCTTGGTGTGAAATAGATGAGTGATTTGTCGCACAGCTGGCGACGCAGAAAGAAAAATAGCTCACAACGGGGAGAAAAAAATACTACTTCAAGCCTGAATCAAAGAGGGGGATATCCATTAATATGGATGGTACCAGGAAGTAATGCCTTTATCTTAGCCTGACGAAATCACCTGGTCGGTCGATTTGTTCTCTGGCAAACATATCTGACTTGACTGAGCGATCCCTGCTTGTCACGGGCTCTTCAAAAAAATGGATGTGTTATATTTGGCGTCGGTTTATCTGGAAATGCAGCAAAAAAATGACCTGTTTTCAGATACTTTTCTTTGACAGATAAGCCTATTACTTATGTACTGTCTCATCAGTCCCTTAGGAGGCCATTATAAGCAGCCTACTGAGATCCATATCAATTCAGCAGCAATGCAAACAAAAACACTGCCAAGTACGCAGACACCTGCTCCTGGCTGGCCTGCTTTAGTTAGCATGAAAGAAACACATCAATCTGGGACATCATATCTATATTGTATTATCAATCCCAATGTCTTGCTCTGACACAAAGCTACCTATCTTCCTGCAGCTTTTCCCATCATATTATCATAATGGGAGCAATCAATCGTCAGCTGAATTTGAGCCCAGCTTTTTCTTAGCCACTGAATGCTATTTTTCTTCAACAGATTATTAGGCCTGAGCTTCTGAGGTATTAAGCTCAAAAATCAAAGCATCAAAGATAATAAAAATAGGCCTGTATCAAGTACCTGCCTATGTAATTTGTGGATATATTTTATATTTTCTGCTTGTTTTCAGTTCTCACCCTGTAACAGCTGAAAAAGGCAATACATGATATGTTGCTACAAAGCTAAATGAAACCATACCATTCAACGTCACGACATCCCTATAGGTTTAAAAGTTCAAAATATTTTGTTACAAGATGAATGAAAACAGCAGGAAACAAGTGAAATGTATGTGATGGATGGAGTCATTCCTTTTCAACAGATGATGGTTTTAATATCAGACTGCACTGTAACATGAGGAATGTTCTGGGCAATGATCACTAATCTAGTGCCATAATCAAAACAGTCTCAGCAGTCCGTTATAATATTTTGCAATCTCATCTGGTTCTTATCACAGAGGGAAAACTAAATAAACCTGTGAAATTTAGAGGCTTCACCCGAAGGTGCCAATCCGTTTGGGTTCTGCCTGTTGTTACTATAATAGGCTCCAACAACTCGGCAATGCAAGAACAGAGGTGGTAGCCAGTACTGAGTCTTCAAAGGTCTAAAGGAGTCTCCACTGCGGTAATCTAAATTAAACGAAAAAACTGGTTTTATGTTGTTGCGTTTTTAATGCCCATGATTAACATCTACCCACTGCAGCGTCGGTTTGGCAAAAGACGCCAGCGACTGTTCAGAAGGAGCCAAAACTTTGCTGGACACTGTTTGGCACGGCGGCCCGACCAAAGCCGTGCTGCTGGCCCTGAGTTTAACCATGCTACTCTGAACACCAACGATGCCTTGCAGCAGAGCAGGTCCAGCCAGGCGCGGGAGGGGAGGAGGGAGAGGATTCAGCCCAACACTGTCAACAGTTCACAGCCCATTTGGACCGGCTGTTTCGCACTTGTGATCGTGCTGAACTCACTCACACTGTTTGCAGCCAGGCACACTGTTTGTTTGTTTTTGCTTCAGATTTCCAAAATGGAAGACATTTGCTTTCAATAAGAGAAAACAGGCGAAAAGATAAAAGGGCCGCAGAGGGAGGATGCTAGAGGACACAGAATATGGGGGGACAGAAATAAACAAATTAAGCAAACAAGCACTCACAGTCAGATGTCAGCTTCAGATTCATTTCTACCCACAATCCAGCTTACCTGCTGCTCTATAGAGGATCTTGGGCTCAAAGAATATGCAAGGGTTCTTGTCAGCGATGCAAGAGAGGAGAAGCCCCTTGGCCTGCACTGGACTTCGAGGTATTACAACCTGGGGAACACACAACACATGAATGAGCCTAAACAGCACTCTCATGTAAACTGGAATTTCAGCACAACTTCAATACCAGTGCAAACTATTCAGCAAACCTATATACCTACAGAGGGCCTTTATGCAAATGCAACTTAAAACAGTAAACTGCAGCAAAACTCAAGAGTCTGACAGGTGAAAGTATGAGAGCAGTGTGAAACAGGTCATCGTGTCTTGAAATGGATCCCAGTCCACCTGAACTGGTTGAGAAACTGGACTGAACTATTGCCCTGGCAGAACTGACACAAATGACATCAAAATCCCTCTGCAAAAGTTGCTACAAAACTGTCCAAGTCAAGGGCTTCATTGTCCAGTGATCAAATTTTTAGACAGTAAACCTCAGGACGGTCCTATAGTCTACATTCTGGTATCATGACCAACCTAGGCCAAAGCTTGGTCAAATCTGTGAAGCCATACGGTGGAAAATGGCAGCTGACTGTGCTGAGAGAACACACAGCAAGGGAAGATAACATTTATTACCTTGACCTTTGCTGAGAGACAGCAGGCTCATTGCTATCGGCGATGGACACTCACAATGGATAAAGCGTAGCTGTGAACCACTGAGTCATTTCATGCCGGTCTGTGGCATGAGAAACTTTGCCACTTGTAACTTTCATAACGATGAGAGTGAGAGGACAATGAAGGCGAGATGTTATGACATTTTTAAACACAGGTTTGTTTACTCTGTGCATATGCATTAAATTCCAGTTTAATGACACACGCTCAGAGACCAGAGCAGAGTATATTGAACTCCTGGCCTGCTCACTATGAGTATTGATTTCAGAGTCTGAGAGCTGCATCTTTCCCCTCGCGTATCATTGAACAAAGAAGAGCGCTGCATGCAGCACACATTAATGAGATTTGTCATCTAAATCTTGTACTAATCTACACCCATTAAAATATTCTTTAAAAATCCAAGATCCTGAAATCCAACCCCGTCTTTCTCAACTAAATATATACTCACTTTGCATTTAAGTTGTACAGCGGAGCCAAAACGTTGTCAGCCAACAAAGAAAGAAATATTGGCAGTATTACTGGTGGTGTTTCTTTTTTCCTCTACATATAGAAAACCACATCTTGGGTTTAGTTTTACTTTTGTATAAGGGAAAGACATATAGTCCCAACTGTCAAAATCTAAACTCAAAGCAGGTTTTATCTTTCATTCCCATCTAGCCGTCCTGTTCAACTAAACATCACCATCTCATTTCCTGGTGTGGCACTGACTCAGGCCTACCACAGTCACTGGCACATGCTGAACCTCAGCATCGTCCCTCAGATTACATCCAGACGGCAAGTCAAATCCTCAACTATCCATTCAATCATTACGAAAACAAGTGAAAAAATCCTGCTGATGGGGTGAGATAATTTCACTTCCAATTCACGTTCACTTATTCTAGGAGTTTCTTAGTCAGGTCACCTTGATAGCACATTAAGCACTAAACACTTTCTTACAAAGTCATGGTTAAAAAAAATGACAGAACAATTAACACTGTCAAACAACCACAACAACTTTAAATGATTTCTTTTAATGGCAATGGACTCTGCTGACTTAACACTTTCATAAAGCTTGCCCCGAGTCTAGGAGTCTAGGATCTGCAAAAACAGGAGCACAAATACCATTCAGGTGTAGCATGGACAACAAATAAAAAAACAATGTTCCAACACGTTGAATATCAAATTCAAGGATTTTTTAATTACTTTCAAGGTACTGTCTGACTTGAAATTATATGTTCTGGGGACATTACACTGGTCAAAATGAAATTACTGGTGCCTAATTTCTCACTCATTATCCTGTCAGGTCAACATATTCTGGTGACATCCTTCACTTGAAAGCTGCTGCTCTATCAGCACTAATATCAATCATAAAGTTTTCCTCAGGAAAGGAAGTGTTGATCCTAGGATCATGGAGAGAGGTCCCGAGAGCTGAGGCGTTTCATTTCAAAACACAGAAATAAACCATTTTGCACGCATCAAAATGTAGAGCAGTGGTTCCAATATTTTTAGAAAAATCTATAATAGGGGTGGGCGATCTGGTGACTTTATACTGTGATCGATCTTAAAGACGTCCACTATCTACTTTTCAAGCGATTCGTAGAGGTTGTGACCTTTTATGTTCTCCTACTAATGTTTCCAAGCTTCACATAAAACTTTGATGGCAAGTTATAATGTGGATCCACATTATTCACAAACCAATAGAATGATTGCCTACTAAATGGCTGTGCTGATTGGCCAAATTATATCACGTGTCTCAAAGGGTCTCTTTCATGGGTGATTACAATTAAATGGGAGAAGAAGGCCTCATTGTCAGTAGTGTGTCAGTGGTTTGGCTATGTACAGTCAGACATTTCTCAGAGCAAAGTTATCTGTAAAGTTTGTTGGGGAGGTAATGTAGCAGATACCAGGCAAATGATGTACTGTTTTTCAGCAACACCTCACATGCTGTGTCAATTCTCCTACCGTCTCAAGGTGTGTGATTCATAAACTACAAATGCTTTGCATCGTAGATGTATTGCTGATTGATGGAAGGTAGATAGTTTGGATTTTGGAAATCAGAGCCAGCTGTAAACTGTCCTTGGAAAATGTGTGATGTCTGCTCACTCTGCTCTGGGACAGTGTCAGTGTGCATCATGTCCCGATGAGTTTTCATCACCGCTGTATGAACCAGAGAAACTATGAGCAATTTGAAGAAACAGTGGTTTTACGAGGACTTGTGCTAAACACTGTTCTAAATACAGGTCTTCTGGGCCCACAGTACAGCCTTCTGGCTTCACAGCACTTCATGCTGCGCAAGCTATTTAGAGTAATTTTTATGGTCATTTTTACACCATTTGGAAGTCTAAAGAACCACTTCCCATCCATTTCAATTGTTTTGGAGAAGGCTGACAAGAAGTGTAGTTCCACAGCCTAACCAAAAGTGTGTTGCTACGGGACTTGAACTCCCATACCCCCCTTTTTTCCAATTGCTATTGACATCTGTGGTTGTTAAAGGATAATTCCTATTTTCCTACACTATTTATAACCTGGGTCTTATTTTCATAGTTTATGCCATCATAACAATTGGCTCCGATCACAATGTCATCAATTACTTCACTGTATCTCTCAGTGAACCCACAATCTGACACAATTTTGATGCTCTCTGCCGCTGGTCTATGTGGTTTCTGTGGAAGTATTGTCCTAGTCCACTTCCTGTTTTTTGCACATTTTCTCTGGAAAGGACTAATGCTTTCTTATTCATTTCATCTGCTTGACATTTTTTACACTGGGTACTGATATGTGCTTTATGCAAATAAGCCTGATTTTGCCCTGCTGAGGCAAAGTGATAAAGAACTGTTGAGGTCTGGCACACAGGGAAGAAGGAGTGATGAAGTGTGAGATGAAATGAGAACAGAATGAAAGAGGAGAAGAAAGAGAATTTGGTTACAATCTGTATCAATGGCCTGACTGACCTTTATGCCTGGGCAGTGGGCGAAGAAGGCCTCGGGACTTTGAGAGTGGTAAAGTGATCCATGGCCGACACATCCCCACGGAGCCCGAATGGTGAGGTTTCCACAGTCAAACAAGTTGCCAGAGCGGTAGCGATACTTGGCTGCTTCGTTGACAATCTGAAAAATGACCAAGACAGTTATGAGTAATACAATGGCCGATTATTAACAAAGATAAAATTAAATGTCTGGCCCAGGCAGCATTTTAGAAGCTTTGAATACTCCTCATTTCTGAAAACGCAAATGACTGTTCTCAGAAATAGGCTTACTTATTCAAAACATCAAGTCTCTTACAAGGTATTTCAGCTGAATCCTTAAAGCCTGAAGCACAGGCTGATTGAGGTCACGGTACATCCAGAGTGGAGAAGTTGTACCAATACTGTTGGCTAGCATCTTTTTTCCAACCAATATTTACAGATTTCAGATGACTCATCACACTTGTCATGCTCCTGTGGTATGCCAATTTCTTGTCGTACTCGCAGACCTGGCACTGAACCTTCTTCTTATCGCCTGTTAAAATGTTGCTACACAACTTTTTCCCTTTGCCACTGGCATCTTTAGCTTTATTGTCATTCGACCAAAGCATCGGAATCTAAAATTTGGATTAAAACATCAATGTAACGAACGGATATTCAAACCGTCAAGAGATTGGAGCCAGCCCTAAATGGCATTTCTTCCTGTGGGGAAAGTTGGTCGCTGCAGCAGCAACAGTAATACGCTTCAGCAGGGAAAAATACAAGACAAAAGCATACTAAGAGATTAAAAATTAACAATAAAACAGCAATAAAGTAATAAATAAATAAATAAAATAAAATAACAACACAAAAAGCAGCTCCATAGAATTTTCACGATTATGTGGCTCAATAAAAAGTTTACTGTTGTTAAACACATTAATTAGACTGTATCTGTTAGAAATGGAGGGGTGTGGATTACTAACATGGATGAAGTGCTCAGTCATAACTCAGTTCTAGATTAGACTAAAGGCCTTAAGCCTGGTGTGGCAATAAAATAAAACAAAAATTTAAATATTCTCTACGACTGCTGATTGAACATTTACGAAAACTTTTTCTGGCAGAAAAAATATTTCAAAATGTTTTCAAACTGTCTTGGCATATAAATATACATCCAAAAAGCATATTCACATTACATTTGGGTAAAAGGTGTTGTATGTGTCTACATTTTAAAAAAAGCACTGGAAAGATGCTACAGCTTATCACTTTTAAAAACTAATAAAGACCACACTAGTGGAAACTGGATGCTCACTTTATATGGCAACCCACAGTCACTGCTATTCATCTTAAAACTATTAAAATCCAATTTTCTTCTGAACAAGCAAAAAAAATTCAAGTATCTGGTTTCCTTTGATCCACTTCTAAGTTTCTGAAACTGGGCTTCCTCCAAAAAGTTGTCCTATGATTTCCCCCTCAAACTCAGGTGGGTTGTTATTTCTAGTTTTATGCCTCTCTAAGGCCAGTTTGGACTGCGCCATTTTAAGTAAGAGTGCAGCAGAAGAGAGGCAGCCCACTTCAGACCTGATACTGGATTAAATCTATTGTTGCTGTGCAGCAGTACAGGAGCCTCCTGAGAAACCCGGCCCATGATCACATGTGCTGTTCTGTTGCCTTGATAAAACAGGGAAACTCATTCATCTTGTGGAAAGTGAGGACACACACAGTGACACAAGTGCTAACATGCACGAGTGGGGAAACAGCAGCGCTGCCCGCTGTCAGCTGCTCAGCCTGTTAATGCCACATCAGTCTTCCTCTGGTGAGTGTCAGCGCAGGAATACGTGGAAAACAGTTTCTCTTTGTTTCCATTTTTCCAAGCAAAGTTTGTGGAAAGTTGCACAGTAATTATTTGAGGTCTGTTTAACAAACCTCGGCAGGTTACAAAAAACAGGCAGTGCAAACAAGACGGAGGAAGGCTCTGAAAATCACTAATACTTGTAGCTGCCTGGCTGGCAAATAACCAAAGTGCATTTCAATTTCCCCCCTCTTTTCCTGCTGGGTGTTTTTGAGGATATTTGATTTTCTATCTGTTGTCGGGAAGCCTAATCACTTATGAGCAAACTTGCATGAGGGAAGGATTACATTTCCAGCAATTATAGGAGAGTGACGTGGATACAACTCAATCAGATGTTACAGAAAATATCCACTAGGGTTACACTGATGTACCTGTTTGCCAATATTGATCTTTTATTACGTGCGTGGGAGGCTCTGTGTGGTTGGTTGTTCGTTCATTGGTTTGTGTGTAACGCTACTCTTGAGGCTGCACATGGCCGTTGGGTCGAGCATAACATTTGTGTAATATTTTTTCAAGGCACTAAAGCCTTCCAGTCTAGTAAAAGCTAATAGCATTGCAGCATTAGCTCACAATTATACTGCCATCCAATTATCAAGGCTACTTTTTAACCTGTCTCTCCCTTCACTTTGTATTACTACAGATACAACACAATGCAAAGGAGCATGAATGTGCTGCATCGTAATGCAATGAATGACACAAAAACACTTGCCAGCGTCAGACCTTGATAGTTTAAAAAACACACTGATAAAGACTGCTAAAATACATCATCGCACCTGAAACTAATCAAAGACAATTATTAGCTAATGAGCTGTTACTTAACCTCAGCAGGCTGCCAAAATATTAATGCTGCTTGGGGAAATTTTTAATTTTTGTACATTTTATTCATTTTAGTGTTCACTAAAAAAATTATTTCTTCCTTGAAAAAGCCCCAATTTTGCCCAGCGTTTCCTTTACTATTCAACAGGTGAGGAGGCTCACCCTGTCTCAAAAGGCTGCTAACCCACCCTAGAAGAATTGCATTAGTCTGGATTTCAATGGGCATTTCTCACAGCAGCCATGTTGACATGAAACATCAGGTAAACACAGTTGTTATTAATGACATTAATGAGGGTTCTGTTCCATTCAGGTCTAACACAGTCATGGTCCTGCTACTGTTCATGTTGGCTCACTGGAAAGACTCTGCTATACTTAAATGGAACAGAACCTTCATTAATGTCATTAGCAACACCTGTGTTTACCTGCTAGTTCTTGTCAAAGTGACCGCTGTGAAAAGAGGCTACAGTATTTCTGTTGGTCTAAATGCCATTTCAGAAGCATTCACAATCCTGCTGTTGAAAAGGTATGGGAGCAACACTTAATAACTGGAGTTTTTGCAATGAAAATGGTAAAGACTGAATAATATCATCACACAATATCATCTACTGGTGACTGCAGTCTAAAAATACTGGTACCATCATTCAAACTATAACATTCAAATATAACTGACAAAATACAGAGCAGTACACCTATCAGACGTGAGGATTTCAGACACCAATACAGTTAAAATACAGTAATTAAAAATTCATACAGAGGACCTTTTTGATGTGTAAGTCAGCAGTGTAATGAAAAAGTTGAGAGTTGTTGTGTCTACACGACTGAGAGCTGGCCCACTCCAACAATGTGTTATTCTATGGTGATACAACACAGTGCAGGAGCATGCACCGTACCTGGTCAAAAGCAGGGTAGATGTAATCAGCGAACTGGATCTCAGCGATGGCTGTGGCACCAGCAACAGCTACACCAATACCGAAGCCCACAATCCCCTGCTCACACAGAGGCGTGTTGAAGACTCTGTCTTTACCTGCAGAGACAGTGGAGGAGAGGGGGAGGAGGAAAGTAAGATGAAGAAGGGAGGCAGATTGTCTTCACCAAGTCGGGTCTCATATCAACTGGCAGGACAACTGAATTAAGTGATTGATTTGCAGGGAACACTGAGCGTATTTGTCTCAGGGCACCTGATAAGCGTTGTGTTTGTTAGATAAGCGGGCACTGCCTACATCACACACTTGAGTCACGAGAGTGCAAAACACTATACTTTCTCTTAAAATGCCATGCGGTCCTAAAATAAGTAAAGTGACAAGCTGATGATGACAACTCCTCCTCAGCTGTAGCTAACCAAGCCTGCGATGCACACTCAATTCCCTCGGAGTAAAAACAGAAGAAAAAACTATTTTTCCAGCCTCCACCCTATAATCTGACCAAGAGCCGCAGGAGTGGGACTCTAAATTTGGGTTAGGAGCGTTATTTTTGCTCTCATCCTTTGTGTATTTGCCAAGCGAGTCCTTTTCTGGTTTGATGGGAAACGTGCTTCTGAACAGTGCAACCCCGGCCTTGTGTACCCTGCTCTGTGCCCATAAAGCTCAATTAACAACCACAGCACCACAAGCCCTCGGAGGAATGAACAATTAAGTGATCAAAACTCAGCGCCTGGCCTCTCAGGCTACAGCCAACCTCAAACATGCATTTCATGTGAATGCGACGATAAGTGTGCGTGCTTCGCCGAGCATCATCAAGGCTTTGGGTATTAAAGCTGCTAATAAAAAGCAAGAGAAAATACTTAGTGATGTTACAATAACAGAATAGCATTTGAGAAACCCCAACTATAAAATGCATTTCCAAAGTTTATACCCCAATCTAAACAGCCAACACAAGCTGAAGCTCACAAATCCAAACCTTATTTCCTGTGTTTGGTGACCTTTAGAAGTCGATGCTGTCTGACATCAACGGTCATTTCAGTGAAATGGACTAAACACTGATGATGGAAAGAGGTAGCTCGAGCGCACAGTCAGTATGAACCCTGAGCACCAGCCACTACCCAGCCATTCATATGCTGTCCACCTGCATTAAGCCCCGTGCTGTATAATGGCTGTAGGTGGGAGAGGTGTGTGCCATTGCTTTCAATAGTGAGAGGGATAAAAACCAGCTTTGTGCTCGCCACCGTCTGTCTACATGGATGAAATGGAAAATAATGATCCCTCTCCGAAGGTCAACACTTCTGACGTCAATGAAAACAAAAGGCAAAGCCAACAAGGGGTGATTTGCGATGCCTTTCCGCACACAAAATAAATAAATAAATAAATAAAATAAAAACATCACCACTGCAAAGTGTCAGCTCTGATGATTTCGGGGGCGATAAGCAGACTGTCAACCTTTTTAAAAAGACAAAAAAATAAGGAGAGCAAAGCAAAAACCTGTGTATACCCCACGGTATTCTGGCTAAAGGTGTCTGACAAACAGCAACAGACAAACAAGTGCAAACAGATCCGTTTGGACCTCTGGGTGAACAGTGACCACTAATAGGAGTGTGCAACAGAGGAGGCTGATGTGCTTTAAAGTCCTCTGCTGCCACCTAGTGGTAAAATCAAGTGAAGCAGCCTCCAGCACCAGTTGACAGTGCGTACAGATTCTGTAGAGGTGATTTTATATTAATAGAGTGAAGGAATATCAGATTGCTTACCGTATTTGTCTCTCAGACCCACAGTGCATCGGAATACTCCTCCAAAGGCCACGTCCTCCCCAAAGATGACTGCGGATCAACAAGATGACAGGCATTCAGTGATGTAAACACGTCCTCCTATGACTGCATCACAGCTTTGTTCGATCTGTCTATATGAATGCCTTCTACAGAATAGCATTCAGTATTATACAGTTGCTGCTGAATTTTCTATTAGTCCAAACAGCCACAAGATGTCACCCCAACTCATTTATATTTACTTTCATTTTGTGTCCAAATGCAACCAACAGAACACGCTATAACAGCGTACGAAAGTGTACTAGGTTTGAGATAAACAAGTTCCAAACCAACAAATCATGTGAGTAAACATTAACTCTGGCAGGTAACCCTGTGAGATGACCAGCCAACTTGGCCGGTGGACTTGATGAATCAACTTTGTTCTGTTTGAGGCAGGGTGAAGCCACATTCCTCCTTAGGATATAACGTTGTAGAACATTTTGATTTTTCAATACAGTTTGTACATTTTTGAAATGGTTTCAATGCTCACTCACTCACAATACTTGTACTTCATCATCTCCCTCCTCCCAGTTGCCTCCTGTTAGGAATTGGTGTTACTTGTACAGCAAGCTCCACGCACACACACACAAACAGCAGCCCGGCCTGTCGTACATGCTGCATGCTTATCTGCATTTTGGAGGTCCAATCTGTGACTTTTGTGGTCATCTAAATTTTAAGTAGGCCAGCCTATTTTTACACACACATTACATAATTGCAAAGTTCCATTCAGAAAGAGTTATCTCAGATGAATTTAACTTAACAGGCTTATTTTATGTAAACAACGTTAGTGGAAATTCAGAGTGGTTGGTCATTTTAAAATAGTAGCCATACTGGCTGATGATACAAAAATTGTATTTCAAACCCTGGTACCAATGTCACCCAAGATTACTATTTCCTTTTCAAGGTTCATGTGGACGCTGAATGATCCAATTCTGAGACATATCAGTTTGATTTTGAGAAGGAATTCAAATGTTTCAGGGCTTATTTTCAGATTTATTTGGTTTGCAAAAAAAAAAATCACAGAGCAAGGCATCTATCAGATCTTGTGTTTGACCACCTGTGTTTTGTCATACAGTGTGTCGTTAAGGTTTCCTCAAAGGTTGGGTCACATTCAGACTGAAAATGCAAATAAAATCACTGCAATATCTTGAGGCTGTTCAGGTCAAAAGATCTATGAAAATGATACAAAATCCATAGGCTTGCTAATAAGAGAAAAGGGTTACTGTTTTAGAAGCTATCTTCCCATAATGAAGACAGAGATTTCCATTTCAAGTCTCCTACCTGCTGTAGGATCACTGGCAAGGGTGTTGTCCAAGGCACTGGTAATAGACTGGAACAAGTTCATCTTCTGGGTTGGACCTACAAGCGTTTTATATAAAACAAGCACATAGTACTCAGCAAACATGCACAATGTATTTTTATTTGGCAGTTAGTAAATAATTCCAGTGGTCTAAACGTTTAACATCTGGAATAATGTAATTACAGGTGATCATGCAAGTTTCTTGAACAATGCTGCCACAAAAAAGAAACTTTCTCATAATTCATTACTCTTAATACTCTCAATATACAGATGATGATAGATGATGTCATCATCACTGACAAAGATCATGGAACAGTTGACAATGATAATGGATCAATTAATACAATTGCTTTCAGTGTGAACATCTTTGTACAATGTGCTTTTATTTATGAAGAATCATGACTGGAGGGCACAGACAGACAGAGCGGCTCCAAAGCTAACAATTAACTACACAGAATGGAAATGTAACACATGCCCCTACCCTTATATAGAGAAGAAGTCAAGTTAAGCTACTTGGAAAAATCTCGTAGATTAATGCAGCCCGGCGTACAAACATAAGTGTGCATGCCATATCACATTCTGCCCGATAAAAAAGTGATACAGGGCCCTTTCTGCATCGTTAAGGTCCACTCTTCAACTTGGCCAATAGGTCAGTCAAACATTCAATGGCGGTAGGGAGCAGTGTGAACCAAGAGTGTTTTCACATGATGGTGAAATTCATAGAAAAAGTGCTGCTTAGTGGATGTACTCCATGAGGTTACGCTTGCAGATGAGCAAAGCAACAATAGCTTGCATATTTTTGGATGGGGTATGGTGTACTGTTCACCCCACACAAAAATGAGGACATGGATTTGACATTTAACATGACTCATATGGGCTAAATAACCGAATAGGAAAACAATATGTTCTTCACATAAGGTATCCTATCCTAAAATGTTTCCAGACATAAATGTCGTTCACCTGTCCTTGATCTGAGTTAATTGGTGTGCCAACTAAGTTGGGTACATCTGCAGTGGAGGCTCAATTTCACTCAATGGGAACATTAGCTGACGTTAGCTCAGCCGGTTAGCTAGTCAACTCACCATATTGTGTCGGAACAGGGTCAGGCTGGAAGGTGAAGTGGGCTGCATGCCTTCGTTGTGTTTTTGCATAAGAGTTGCAACTCGCCGGTAACTTAGGCAGAGTGGCCCCATAAAGACTCTGAGCCCCGCTACCAACACAAGCTATGGAAATTTTCGAGTTTGCTCCTCGGGTAAGAAACCGTGCAGCGGCCGCCATGTCTGTTATTGTGACTGACCAGGAAGGACAAGATAACAGATTACGAAGATCGTCTATTATGAAAACTCATCACACCTTTCAGGTTTCCAAATATTGACGCCGTAACTCCCACGCATGCGCCCACGTTTATGTAGTTTAGAATTTTTTAAAGAGAGCTAAATCAGTTTCCACTACTTCCACTTTAGTAAAAATGAATACATAGGCTATGCTATTTCCCCCGCTGTGCGTGGCGGTGACGTTCATGGCACCTCAGGATCTTTTTATATATCTATGCTCAGGATAGCGGCAGAGTGAGATGTCTTACTTCTTGCCCTTCTTGTGAGCATCCATGTGCAGGAGAAAGCTCTGATTGGTCGTAACGTGGGGCGGTGCGAACGGAAGAGATTAAAGAGGCCGTGGCTGCAGTGCATATCAATTTCATGTGATGCTGTCCATATACTGGACATTTTCTATCTTCACTGAATAGAATAGTTATCCATAAAATACGTTTTGTATGTAACACAACAATTTTACAAGGAACGTACTACATCTTCCAATATACTGTAACAGAGTATAAGTTTTAGTTCATATTGCGTATTTCTGGTTTCATTCTTTTGGTTATACCATATTTTTATTTCCACTTGAGACGACCGCCTACAAAAAAATAATTAAGATTTAGTTTTGGGCGTGCACATCCCAAGCAGCCATTCTCCATCACCTGGCACTTAGTATTCTCCACAGCTGTAAACTGTTTTTTACTTTGCATAAATGTCACTTTAGTATGTTTTTATTTAAGAAGAAATCCGAACTAATTTCAAGTTGACATTTTTTTCATGAAATGTTAATTTATGTTCATATTTGATAAATTCACCTTCAAGCCTTTCTCATTGGGCTTTGAAGGCAACATGACTTCACCTTCTCACAAAGAGGAATGTGGATTATGAATTACCATATCAGCGTTTAGTCACCACCACCTTTGAATCAGCCGAGGCAAATACACCACCAACAACACAGGATACAATAATTTTATTTCAGTATGCTGCTTACTTACATTTGTTACCACAGACGACTAAAACTGAAGTAAACAAAGCAGTAGTGCTTTTGATTACATACAGACAGACACATTGTTAGTAGTACATCTTACAAAATAATGAATAGTGACTGCAGTTTAATGGTTAACAACTAAAAGAGCTCTAAAATGAATAGACATGAAATACAAGACAAAACCACCTCCCCATCACATTTTCCAGGACATTTGGCTTGATGACTTGGCACACTCTGCAACATCCAGCTTCCTGCCGCTGTTGCACATTTTTGCCAAATTCTGTGAATTGCAGAAAACAGAATTAGACGTTTTGAACTGAAAGGTTTGGAGAAAAGCAATATATTCTCAATGATTCTCAATGAATTTACATTAGCCGCTCTGATGATGCTGTTGGGAGACTGGAGAGCTGCAAGGTCTGTCAGGATTTTCTGAAGATCACTATTAGATGGACGTTCTGAAACAAGCACAGCTCAGTGTCACATGATAATCAGCAAAACCGGCTTTCAATAGCTAATGTGTGGACACAGTATTGTCAAGTGTGTGTGCATGTACCTGGCTCAGGAGATGGTTGCGGCCGAAGCTGCAGGTATGGATGTTCCAGAAGCTCGGCAATGGAGATTCGCTCTCTGGGATTTCGTACCAAGCATCTCTGCCACAATCACATCGCAGAAAATGAACTGAGGTTAACCAGTGTCACATTAATCACAAGTCTAAGTCAACCACTGTTCCAAACTCCATCCTTTAAAGAATATGCTGACTTTGGGGCAGCTAAACTTTTCCATCTGCTCATTGTACAATAGTGGTAGACTGTTTCAGTCTGTGTTATTTTTTTAGCTAAACCAATATGGTTTTTATAGACTAATAGGCTGAAACTGCCAAAAGCCAATATTTTGGGTTGATATTCAATTTTTTAGATGTGACCATTTTCATACTAAAACATTTTTTTTTAAATCAAAGTTTTCTCCACATTAATTTTAGTAGGGTGGAAAAGCCTCTGAAACTGAAAACTGACAACCAGTGTAGTTTCATTGAACTATACAATACGTAATGAAGCTGCTTTGCATCCTTCATGCTGAAGTGAGTGACACCAACTTGATCAATGTCTGATTGGAAGAAAAGGTCCCACTGTGTGCAAATAATGTATCCGCCTAGCTTGAATGTTCAG
>OMLF01001462.1:3559-15715 GCA_900302615.1 Holocentrus rufus | reverse complement strand
TGTATTTTACATTTGCTTTTCAAAAGCACTAAATACTGAATTGTCCAGTTTATAATAATAATAATAATAATCATAATAATAATACTCTAGTGTCCATCCTGTTAACATCAAAGTAGCAATCCCAGAATTCTCCCTCACCTTCAACACATGCAGCAGATCCTTCTCTGAAATGTCTGGAAATTCGATCTTGTGGGAAGGGTCAATGATGGCATGCAGCTTGGTAATCTGATTGGTGATGCTCTGGAATGGAGTCTTCCCATAGGTCATGCAGTACAGGATGCACCCGAGGGACCACACGTCACCTTTGGGACTGATCTTAAGGAACAAAAATGGAAAAATGTTTCACCACTCTCCACCAACCATGAATTTCTGCATTGATTACTGGACTGGCTGAGTACAAGTACCTTTGAGCTTGCTTTCCCTGACTTGGATGAAGTGTCTTTGATGGCTTCAGGGGGCATATAGTTGAGGGTTCCTACCTGTGTTGAACAAACAACATATTACACACAAAGGCTTTCTTTTTACCTGGAATTAACAAGCAGCTCTTATACCAAGATTGTGTCTAGATGGGATGTAGCTTAGTTCCACATTACAAACAGAGCTGAAATGAGGCTGTGGTAGACACACCGAGAACCAACGGCACGCACGTCCCTTCTTCTAGTAATATTTGCATTCTTAGTGAACAGCTCATGTTGTTTGTTCCAAACTCATTACCATAGCAATTATCTATTTTTAACAGATAGTATGTTACAGTTGGAGCTGCCTGTTTGGTTTGCATCATCATTTATACAGCTCCTTACTGTGGACTGGAGACACTCAATGGCATGTTAACAGCAGGTGTTAATCAATATGTATGGTGTAATATCTTACTTGTGAATCCTTCATAATGCTTGTTACATCCGGTTGGATGCGGTTAGCGATGCCAAAGTCGATTAACTTCAGCGAAGCATTCACAATAACAAAATTGGCCGGCTTCAAGTCACTGTGGACAATTCCTGCATAGAGAACACATCAGACCGAGTCAATTCAATGTGTGACTTTTATGACATGAGGTCATATTCGTGCCCTAGTGAGTGAGCAATAGTGAGTTCGAGCCAGAGGTAGAGGACCGTGTTTGTGGATGGTATGGACGGCCTCCAGCATGTTCTTCCAGTAGAACTTCCTCTCCAACGGGTTCACAGTCTTACGGTTTCGCAACCAAGTGTTCAGGTCCAGGTTCCCGCACTCCATCAGCATGTAGATGTAGCTGTTGGTTATTTCACTGCAATCACACACACACAAGTGATCGTTATCAGGACATATGCAAAAGGAATCACAGTTACAAGTAAACCTGCTACGACTACTGGCATCCCATGTACATGAATTATTCTGGTGGCAGAGCTGTGCACTTCAAGAAAAGCTATCTGTATAAATACTCTGTAGACCTGCAACTCTGATGCCCACTTTGTACATTTGTAAACTTGAATACTTGTCTTTATTGTCTCATAATTTTCCTCATTTGTTATTCCTGCATAGTCCAACTTTTCCCCATTTACTTTCATGCTGCATACATTTCAGATTTGTATTGTTTTAATTATTTTTTTCATATCAGTATGTTCTGCTAATTTATAATTTTTTTCCATAGGTGTCATCTATATATTCTACTGAACAGACTGTGGTACTGTAAATGTCAGCTTTATTGTTTAATATCCGCAATTTGTTCTAATCCTATTCTATTTCCTATGCTGTAACTTAATGCTATTTAACTGCTGCAGGAACCAAATTTTCCAGTGGTGGAAAGAAGTTTCATCTGGGCATAAATAAATATATTGATATGATTAACTGTTTGCACAGATTTTATTTTTCACTGGATATGTACTCACTAGTCATACAGCTTGATAATCTGGTCGCTGTACTGCTGCAAGTGATTCAGATGCTCAATCTCATTTTTGTAGCTTTCTACAGTCTGAGCGTCAGCCTCCTCAAGGTTCACATACTTCACAGCAAACAGTTGCTTCTTGTGGTCCAGGACCTGGTACACCTGAGAGAACAAACAAATCAAGGAGAAAAAAAAACATTTGAGCTTGACCACAAAAAAGCTCTCTTTGCTCATATGACATCATTGACAGTGTTTTACCTTGCTAGATCCACCGCGTCCAATCATCTTGAGGATGAAGAATTGTTTGCCCTTAATGGTGATGGACTCATTTGACAAAGCAGTGACGGAAGCCTTACGGAGGATTCAAACAAAGACATATCCTATGAGTTTCAGTTTAAAACATGTCCATTCTGTAGGCAACTAAAATGAACTGTGATAAAATAAAATTATAAAATAAAACTATAGGCAAACTGGTGAGATTATGTGTATTGTAGAATTTGTGATGGAAACATTAGTATCTTATGAAAAAGCTCATTTGTCAATATTTCTCTACATAAAAGTTAATACATTCATAATCAATGGCAATAACAGTCAAACAATAACTAGTATGAATAATAATCCAATAGAAATAACTAGGTCTAAGTGACAGTGTTAAGTGGTTATGAACTGTAGTTTTATGATTATGGCTGCAACATGGGAAAAAAAGGAACCTTCACAGCAGCACAGGCATGAACATGGCATGAACATCCTGTACCTGTGGGGTCTGGGAGTATGACATTTGTTGTAGAGGTGTGCAGGGCTGCTGGGGGGGTCCAGCTCTGTGTGCTGCAGCAGAGGCTAGTTCAGGGTCTCTCTTTACAACAGGAGTGATAAAACTGAGGAGGAGAAAGACAGACAATGCAACAATGAGTCTTTTCCAGCTAGATAAACCAAACTAAATATGGCTGCAGTTCAGATGCAATGCACATTATATCTCAAAGGTTAAGACCTAATAAAATATAGAATAAAATATAAGGTCAGTTTTGCAAAAGAAACAGATATGAAAATGAAAACTGTTAACCCTATCAGAATAAGTCTTTATGGTTGGACTGATTTGTAAAAACGGAATGCAAACATGTACAAGTATTATTAAAACCTCTAAAAGTGAATGAAAGACTTAAATGCCTGATCTTTTGCAGGCTTGATTGTTAGGCTATTTCAGGAGCAGCAGAGACCTGAGTCCAGATGTTACCTGTCAACACAGGGGATTTTGTAGTTGTTGGGTGTCTGGCAGACCACAGGTGGGTTCAGTCTGGATGGAAGAGGAAGGGATGGAGTGGGGAAGGAGTCTACCAGACGAGGAACAGGTCTGGGGTCAGGAGGTGTAGTGTGTTTATCCTAGAGAGAGAATAATATGGTGAATACTGGGGTATGAAATATGTGGAATCAGTGGAATTGTAGCAGTGGTGTCTTGAAATGGTCATTAAAAAAAAAAAAAAAAAAAAAAAAAAAACAGTAGCTGAGATTTCATTCAAGTACAGCTTGTCAAATACTGACAGGTTCTTTATACACACACACACACACAGACAGACAGACAGACAGATAGATAGATGGGTGAATGACAGATAAGGGATATTTTTGCAACATTTAAAAAGTTTCTTGAAATTCAGTTGACAGTTAGACAGATACACAGTTAGCAACACTCATATTTGCCCGAAACCCCTGAATGGTGTATCAGACCTCTGGAGAAACATGGTGGGCAACAAGAGTTGGCATCTTCCATGCAGACAAAGGCTCTTTGCTGGCAGGCTTAGGCTGTTCCACCGGCCGTTTCACAGGTACCCGAGCAGGAATCTGCAACTCCTGTTTCTCCCCACAAGTTGCCACACGTAGTGGACCCTGAACCTCCAAATCTAGAGAAAAGGATGATTGTAGAAATTACAAACTACCCGCATCCTTTGATATTTAGAGTGAAGCAGAAATATGCGGTACCTGGGGGGCGCTGTTCCTCCTCAGTGGGTAATAGCTGTTTTGACCCAGCTTTAAGATTACGCATGGCCACCTCCAGGAGCTCGGCTGGCTTAGCATTTAACCCCTGGGCTTTGAGCAGAATTGAAGTTGCTTTGTTCATATTACCTTAATGGGAACACAAAAGAAAAAGAAGCAATTGGAATCTGCCCTGCTTATAGCAACAACACTCACATTGTCAAGATGGGGTATACAGTTTAAATATATTACATCTAAACCACAATGTGGATGTCGCTGATGTGTCTAGTGTCACACTGCAGTCATTTTCCATTAATATCATGGTGAATTTCACAATTAGTCTTTTTTGGATAGAATTTCATAAATGTCTAACCAATAAACGTATTAAGTATTATATAAGTATTATACAATATAAGTATTTTAAGGACACATTTTACAGAGGCGGTGCATATAAGTGTTTTTAATTCAGTACATTGGAGAAAGTGCAGTTGAAATCTGGCAATACACAAGTGGAGCAGTATTTGGACGTGGGCACACGTCACAGTCTCTATTCCAAATATCAGGTTTCTGCAAAATGACTGCTAAAAAATAGAGCGTCCTACCTTGAGAGACCTCAAACTGGGCGTGTGCTATGTGGACAAAGGCAAAACCTTTGCAGTTGGATCTTGCAACTATGAAATGGTCCTGTGCTTCATCTGGGTCTTCGATCCTACAGAAGAATGATATATATTCATGTCAATAATCATTTTAAAAAATCTTCTCTTGGAGTAGCTGTTTGTTTTGACACTTTGATATTAAAAACCAACATATGTAGCTGCAATTACTTTGGTCAGAGTGACAAGATTGCATGTATATTCCTTGAACCTACAATACATCACAAGATAAGATTATCATTACATGCAATCACACTACACTACATGAGGCAATGTATGAATGCAATGTGCATTATAACAATTAATGGATGTGGTATAGAAACACCAATCAAGGCACTAGTTACTTCTCTATCTACCTAAAATGTCTTGATTATAATCTTCATATTTCCAACATCACTCACCCTTTGAGCTCAGCATATCTGACCAGTATTCTGGCGTAGCTCTCATTCTTGCTGTATCTTCCTATTGGCAGTCTATTGAAGACTTCAGAATAACAGTCCTTGAGCTTGGTAAAGAGGCCAGCATCTGTGTGAGGGTTCCCTCTCTTCTCCAGGTTCAGCAGATACGTCCGACATGACTCAGGGGAATTTGAATTGATGACCTGTTCAAAATTGTATGTCGTATCTGCCGGGGAGGAAAACAACATGGACTTATTTCCCTTTGTCTACACATTTCTACAGTATGTCTAAACACAACACTGTGCTGAACATCCAGCGTGTCATAGTCTCGAGGTGTGCAGTACCTTCCAGTCTGGCTGTGTCCCTCCTCTCTCTTCTGTTAAGGAGTGAGGTGGTGGAGTCCATCGCTGCCTGCTCCTCCCATGGGCGAGCCTCAGGACTGTTAGCTGTCGGCTGGGAACACACAAAACATTGTTGAAGTCTAGCCATGAAAACAAGAGTTTTAAAACACATTCTGGACCCCGACATGGGCCAAGACAAGCTCACTTTTTTACTCACTTTAAGATAAAGGAAATCTCCATCAACAGTAGGTTTCTTACAGGATGACAGAGTAAACATTGAGCTGGCACTTGAACCAGATGTTTGCCTGAAACAAAAGAAAACCAATGAGATCTCATAATGCGGCCTACATAAAGATAGTTACAATCTTACTTACATAACACAAATAAAATGCCAGGGAAATAACCTATTGGGTCCCACACCTAGTGTTATCTCCTCGCCTCCAGAATAAACAGTTGTACATAATACACAAAGTCAGAGTTAGAAACAACACATCTTCTCCAATACCATTCTTCAGGACAAAATCACATCAAATGGGTTTCCATGGGTGAATGCGGTTCTGTTCACATGATTACCTGGACAAGGTGGAGATGAAATCATCACTTCTTTTTGAGGGCTTCTCATTGCTGTCATCACCATCCATTTCTGGAATAGAAAAGGGAACTAGGGGAACTCTTCCAGGCTGGAACGCAAAAGGTCAGAACACAACTTCAAAGACTGATCAGTAATTAGTTTCATCCAACCTTTGGATGCGTACAGAAAAAAAAAACACTTTGAGGAAAAAATCACAAGCAGGGTGACATCCAACTCTCACCAAGCCAATTGTTCTCTTGCGTTGAGAACCAGATCTCCAGCCGGGCAGCTGGTCATCTGATGATCCACTCAGGGGCTCTGTCCTGATGGCCAGAGAAGAGCAATGGATGTAAGATTTTATGTTTCTTGACAAAAATTAAAATGAAATGAAAATGAATTGTGTTATTCTTACCCTGAAGCAAAAATAGCAGGGAGCTGTAGGTCGCCTGACCCATGTTTGGCAGAATCATACAAATTGCTGTTGGGTAACACTGGCGGAGAGAAAACATAGACATGTTAGGAAATTCACAAAAAACATCAAAAATTTAGGTTATAACAGTAGAATGTAGAATGAAAGTAGAATGGTCCATCGTCAATCAAGCGGATCAATTGTCATTGATGGTGTCAAAGAGATAAATGCTGACCTGGTACATTTTCCTTATCCTCAGCACAGACAGGTTGTGCTTTTCCTGCATGCAGGCTTTGCAAGGCAGCCTCCAGCAGTTCTTTGGGTTTAGCATCCAGTTCAATGGCCCTTTGCAAAATGTAAATGGCTCTCTTTGTGTTGCCTGGAAAGATGAAACATCAGACACTGAAACATCAAATCATGAATTTACGCTCAAGTCGAGAGGACAATATCATATTTTAAAGAACAGCGAAATACATCGGTGTCTACCTTGAGAATGCTCAAACTGTGAATGAGCAATGTGCACAAATGCAAAATCCTGACTGTGAGATCTTGCCACATTGAAATTGGCTTCTGCCTCGTTGACATCTTGGATTCTAACAGAGGAAACACAGAATCAGAGACTTAACATCCACCCAGCTGTTATTTGATAAGAATGTGAAAATGACTTAAGCTATTTCAGTCTCAGTTCAACCCAATCTAATGATGCAGCTAGGGGTCAAACAGGAAAGGGGATAAAGAAGGCCTTGAAACAGAATAATCATTATTGCCACTCACGCTTTCAGCTCTGCAAATCTGACCAACATCTTGGCATAGCTCTCATTTTCCCCGTGCTTTCCCAGTGGCATGCTGGAGAACACTCTGGTATAAAAGTCCATCAGCCTGGATAGAAGGTTACGATCCACATGAGGGTCACCCTTCTTTTCCATGTCCATCAGATATGTCCAACATGTTTCAGGAGAGTTTGAGCCGATGATCTGGTTAATACTGTCTGTGTCATCTGTAACAAAAAAGTGCGAGGTGTTTAGGCCATTGTATTCTGTGCTGCCAAATGAAGTTTATGTATTTTTAATCTAACAATGACACAAGAACAACTGGGCATACCCTTACCTTCATTGAGATACTTTTTAATTTTGTTGAGCTTTTGATAAAGCATGGCAAGTTGCTTCTTTCTGTCTGTATGCTCCTCTTCCTCCGTCTGAAATTGAGAGGGAGGTGAATACACACCATGTGTTAGTCCATGTATAACTTAGCTTCTGTAGTAAGGACAGGACATCACACCAAAAACCTGACAAACTAATGTTAGCAAAGGTAAACATAACATACATAAAGATGTCTACAGAATATGGGCATGTCGTCGGAGGCCATTAAAATTAGATTAATTATATTGTATTTATGACGTTATTCACAAAACTACTTGAGCCAAAATGAGACAGAGAAGTAAAATGTGAAATTTGATATTTTGATTAAATAAAATGTTGCTTGCTTGGATAGCCGCGGAATTTACCTTAAGAGCAGAAAAACATTAAATTGTCACGTTTAACGTTATCATGTTGTACGTCCTTCCCTTGTAAGAGAGAACGGGATTTATAAGGGCTAGAAGTGTCAACGTAGGATAACTGTAACGTCAATGGTTTACGGTTTGTGGCTGGTTTAACGTTAGCCCTATTACAGTCTACATTATTGTGATAACACTGCCTGCAGCGTTAGCTCCGTTATGCCATGTAGATATGCAATAACTAATATTAGGTTATTTGTTAGCCATATAAAATATGACATTACGGTAACATAAGTTGTTTGTTTCATCACCAAGTTTGCCAACAAGACAAATTCCTACAACCGAGATGTTTCATGTTTACTAACTTACGTTACCTGCGTTAACGTTAGCTTAGATTAGCCACCTTGCTAATGTTAACTTGGTTAGCAAACTAACGTTAATTCCCTGGTAATTCATACTGAAACTCAAAGTTTAACATGTCTAAAGAGAACTCAAATTATATTCTAATAAAATACGTTTATCATGCCATCTTACCATGTTTACGATGTCACAAAGTTAGACTTTTTCACAAGCTTACGACGCGATAGACAGTCAACATGAACTGTCTGGTAACAACCCAGTTTTCAAATCTGCCACTTCCACCCACGTCGTGAGCTGATTGGGTAAATTTTACTGCCGACAACAACAGGGTGCGTTAAGGTCGTTTAACAGCGTCGCTGAGACGGAAGGCAAGCGTATGACGCTGCTTGGCAAAGATTATACTTTCTTTCTTTTTAGCAAAAATTACTTTACATTTTTGCTAAATGAATACTTGGGAATTAAATGGGTGACGACAAGGGAGAATCTTTGATCAGACAAGCTAATTTTGGCATTATATTTCGTCTGTGCAGCTGTACGCGCCTTGTATTAAAAGTAATCAACGGAGTCCACGTTCACATTATGAGCATTTCTTTGCTTTATAAGCTGTTACAGACATTACACATGACATTACTCGGGTTAACATATGGGTGCAATACCCAGGGGCGGTCCAGTGGGAGGCTGGCTAGATTTCGAGGGGCCCTTCTAAGACCTGAAACTGAAATGCTTATTTTCAACAAGTTTTCAGTTTTATTTAACAGAGACTAATAAAGGGTAAGAATAGGCTCTTAGACGCTGCTTGCTCCCCCTTTTCTGAAAATGGTCTTGATTGGTTGTTATATAGCCAGTCTAAGTGGTAAATTGATTCAGACTGAGGGGAGGTTTTTGAAAGGATGACTACATCACCTAGGGGACAGGCATAGACCCTTTTTTTTTTTTTTTTTAAACTCAATATTCATAGCTGCTTAAGTATGCTTTAGAATTGTAATAATTTGAATTTCTGCATAAAGAAGCAATAAGCAGTTATCATTAAATTGATAAACTGTTGTACACAGCTACATAATTTTGTGAAACTTTCCAGCTTCAAGTAATACGGCCACATTTGACTTTTAGAAGAACGATATAGACAATTTTCCTAAATGTAATAAAGATTGTCAGCATTGTCTGGCAATATTGAATTAAAAACTACGTTTAACTTGTGTTAAACATCCATTTTAGATGTGTCACACAATGTAAAAAAAAAAAAAAATGCTGAATCTGCTTACCTGATACCTTATACATGAGCCATCCACCAGACAAAGTATCCAGTTTAGGCAATTCTGCCAAAAGCACTGTTTGAGATCTTAGTATAGAAGACAATATACCTAAAACTTTTCTGACTGGTTGTTCACCAGACCCTAATTAATTTGCCCTATAATTTGAACAGCAGTGAGGAAAGTCAGACAGGTGGCCATGTTATCTTTGCTTGTTTCATACTGATATAAATTCTTCAAGCAACAGAAGCATATACTGTACATCAAAATATGATTTTAATTCAATTAAGGCAATAATACTACCAGTAAATGAGTGTCTGTACTGGATTAGATTAATGGCTGGTTTTCCCCAGTATGTGCTCTTACAACTCCCTGTAGGATGTAGGACAGCCTTCTTTTATGGTTAATTACAGTTCTACCATAAAAATTGAATTCTATATCTATGATTTCTACAGCCATCTGTAGCTGTTGTCAGCCAAACTCCAATTTGTTGTAACTGTATTGGTTCTGAATGAATGATTGTCTCCAAGGTTAAGGTTAAGGTTGACTTGAATAAGGGTTCATAAAACAGAAAATTGAAAACAATGTCCTTTTACAGCAATGGTGTAATGACAGGCAAGCCTGGTGTCTTCCTACAGTATGAGAGATCAAACTCCTCCTCGAGTCTCATCCCCATAATCAAAGGACTTACCCGGAGAAGAAAAAAAACTTTAAGTTCAAATAGAACTGATGACTATACTTCACAGGGTAAGTAGCACATAAAAGTGGTGTGACAAAGGTCAAAAACATAATGGAATTGTTAGTGACATCTTGGTTTCTTAACAGCTCTGAGAAGCTTGTTCCAACCAACTTTTCACTATTTACCTTTTCATTAATGTTATCTTAAGTTCTTAGTATCTTATGTTTGCATCAAAGCGTTTGAAGGGTTAAGCCCCTGGTTTTGGAATGTAGTTACTAAAACTTGTGGAAATGTTTACACCCCACTGGTTACTTTAAGAGTCTATTTTGCACCTTGTTACCATAACTACAACTTAGAGATTACAATTCAAATAAACAGTATGCACTTAAAGTTATGCTATGTATGTATGCTATGTCATGCTATTTCATTCAGGGACACACAATACATCTGATTCAATGACAAAAGTCACCTTTATTGAGTTAAGACCAGAGAACACAAGAACCTGCCCCCACACTGGGGGGTTTTGCCACAGTGGAGATTCCCACATGGTAGCTGGATGCGAGGTTAGTACAGGAGTCCCCAGTAGCAAGAGACCTTCAAGGAAAAATGATCCCGTTTAATCAAAAGAGTCAACATAGGCTATTGAATTAAATAGAGAGCAAACATTAGTGCTTACATCTTGTATATTAATATCCAGTTTTTACCCTTTCTAGCCAAAGTTAGTTCTTCTTTATTTTATAATAAAAAGCAATGAGGTAATCAACAGATCATATCACAGCTTAGATAAGGATAAAGAAAGAAGTCAGATATATGACTCACCATATGGAGTGTGTGCCATGTATTATTACAGCGGTGGCGTGGGTTAGATTCCTGCATGTCATCCTATCTCTCCCTCTCCCTAAGAAAAGCAGTAATGCAAAAAAGTCCTTATATGAACAGCATGGCAAAACTGTGAATGGCTTAAGTACGCAAAACTACATAATCACCGGATGCCATTCCAACTATAATAACACAATAAAAACAATTTAAGTACAGCACAACAAATTTAAAACATGTTCCCAACGTACATCATCCTCGTCGGCAGGTTTGTTTCCCTGAACTGGATGAGGTCCGCCTCCATCAGGGCTTGGCTCTCTCTCAGCCGGACTGTGGCGGCTGCCAATGGAGAGTGAGTTGCTGCATCAGAGATTTTGAAGGCAGTCTTGTGAGCCCATGAAGGAGGCGGTGCATTTGCATTACCTCTCTCTCTAACAGAACGGCTCCTGATGATCCCGGATCCTGCTAAGGTGAAGGTTCCCCCTCTTCTGCTTCACCACTGGAGCATCGGATAAAAAATATGCTGCTTTAAGTCAGTTCAATCTCTTACATGTTTGCTAGAAGGCGCAAAGAGGCCGATTCAAAAGCCTTACCTGAGGACATAAAACAGAATGTAAGCAGAGTCGCTTCGCTCTTCCAGCACCGTGGCCTCGTCTGTCTTTGTCACGTGTGAGTCATCGAGAGTGAGCCACTCTCTCCTGTGGTCTTCCAGTATGTCACTGATGTAGTGGCCTGTGACACAGGAAATGCAATGAAGGCAAGGGTTTAGTTGGTGTGTATATGTGTCCTACATTCAAACTGATGTCTGATGTATGTGGCATTACTCACCGCTGTCTACGCTCTCCCCAAGGTGAGAGACGACTCCCGTGAGGCGATAGGTGCTCTGAGACTGATGATCCTCCTGAGAAGAAACATGGGAAATAATGAGGGATTTTTAAATAGGGTTGTTAAACTACTCTATCTAACTACACAGTACACTAAACAGTTGACTGAAAAGTTTTCTCTCTTATGGGTTTCTTTTCTTTCTCCTCTCTCTCTCCCTATTCTCTCTCACCACAGACGCTCCCTGCTGTGAGTTCTCTCTGTCTGCTGAAATCACCAGCTGCTCATCGCTTGAGCTTCCCCTGAAAGAGCATCCATGGTCTTCCAATCTATAAATGAATGAAAGATTTCAAAACGGCATAAGCAATCAACCAAAGGTTTAGGACCACTAACGTAGTAACAAACACACTACAAACCCTCAGTTCTGTTGACAATATCAGGAGGAACTTGCTGACTGCTTCTGCAAAGGTGCAATCTGTGAAGATGTGCCAGATGGTCCTTCCATTGCCTCTACATCCACTCTGCTGGTATGGTGACTT
>OMLF01001451.1:53112-63225 GCA_900302615.1 Holocentrus rufus | reverse complement strand
TGGGGGACCTGCGTGGAGCACCAGGCCTCCTGGGAGCCATAGCCAGTCGTTTGATAGATCGAGGCGGGCAGCAGCCCAGACAGCCAAACTGGTCAACAATCCATCCTATTTTTGTTGTAGCCCCTTTAAAGTCCTTTCTGGTTTTAAAACGAGGCACTATTAGGCTTAGAGAGGCCTCAGTTGCTTAGGATGCCTCCCAGGTATACCGGGAGATAATCTGACTCTTTTATTGCAAAGCTTAAATGAAAAACAGCTGGGAATGAAAAAGAGGAGTCACTTGATCATCTCAACTTTTTTGCCGGTGACGTATAGGAAGCTTTCTCTCTCTCTCTCTCTCCCCCTCTCTCTCTCTGTCTTGTCTCCTGCTCTCAGAAAGGCAACACCACTGGCTCCTTGTCCTCCAGCGGCAGACTAAACCGGGCTGATTTTATAGAGCTCAAGTCTCTTCACATGGGCAGTCACATGAGAACTACTAATGTCTCCCAAGGGTTGCACTCTGGTTCGCAGTGTTGTTTTATTAGCGTTTCTCTTTTTTTTTTTTTTTTTTCTCAAAAGGGAAACGGGAACATCTCTGTTAGACACATTGAAAATTGCCACTGCAGAAGCATAACCTCTACAAATGAAAGCGAACATAATTACTACCACCATAATTAATCCTCCCCTAGAATGACGACTATTAAAAAGACACACTAAAGTTTCACTACAAACACAAGAAAATGAGAGGCAATGAAAACAAAACCTTAACTTTCAGAATTATAAGGCATTATGCTGAGGAAAGAGTACAAACACGCTCCTGTGGCGATATTGCTGGAAAATGAAGATCCACAGGGGAAATAACTTCGGCTAGTATAGATTTGCCAGAGACAGTGGTGCAGATGGCCTTCACACATGTGACCACATGTTCAAAACAGTCACTGCATCAGATATGTGTTTATACGTGAGTGTGTGTGTGTGGGTGTGCACTTTCTCTTGTAAAGTGATTGAAAAAATAAAGAAAAAATACACAATCTTGTTAAAATGTAGATCTAGGTAGAGACAGAGAGTGAGAGATTTGTTTGTGTGTGTGTGTGTGAGAGAGAGAGAGGGAGAGAGAGAGATCCGATTATGTAGCGTCTTGAGACATGAGAATTATGCTTGTGGACATTGATTACCAGGCCTGTCAACTCCCAAGGCCTGAAGAATATGGATAAATGCAGTAAGAATGTTCCTGGGCTGCTGAACACATGCGGGCTGCTGTTTTTTTTTTTTTTTTTTGATGCCTTCTGAAGACAGGCAGCTGTTTTTGGACAGGCGCCAGCTTGGAAAATTCAATTTAGAAAATAGTGGTCAGTCACTAATGCATCATCAACTTAGTTGGTACAGGGGAAAATAAGCCTATTGGCAGTGCGTGATATCAATCTCACTGAAGACAGCTTTGACAGCAAGCAGAATACAACACAGTGCAACGCCCTGAAAACAGTAGGAAGGAGGCGGCTGCTCATTTTATATTGCAGAAACATTGCATATTTTTTTTCTCCCCCGCTTTATTTTATTTCAAAGCCAATAAGCTTTTTGATCTTTGTCAGTGAGTATGTTTACATGCACACTAATAATTTTCAGCTCTAACTAGTGAAATTAGAAATGTTTATCTTAAGCACAGAATCATAGTAAGCCTAACGGGATTAAGGCAACAGTTTTATTACATGTTTCAGAGGAACACTATTTCATTCTCTAATAACCTAGTTGACATGGATTCATTTAATAATCGCTCTGTGGGTCGAACATAACTGATGCAGTCTAAAAGTCACATTTCCAAGTGCTTTGCTCGGCATACCGCAATGATGTTGTCTCCTTTGTAAAGACAACACCTTGGTTAATGACATTTGACACAGTTTGAAAGAAGAAGAAGAAAAAAATCTGACTAAGGTAATATGCTCTATTGGTGTGTATTTGAATATACTCTCTATGCTCCTTGTTAGTGCTCCTGCCAAGAAAAAAATGGGTGTGATCAGTGTAGAGAGCAGGTGTGACGCAACACCTTGCCTCTCTCAAGATGTTGTGAACCTAAGTCACCAGATGCCCACTTTAAAACCATAATGATATACCTGTGCAATCCCCCCCTCCACCATCTGAGACAGGGTTTTATGTAGGTGGCCACCCAAAATAGCACAAGCACATCCAGTACATAGGCAATTGTGCAATTGTCGTCATACCGCCTTTGGTCAACAAGTGCTTTTACTCATCTGTCCTTTTTCTGCGTCGCTGAAGTAACATTCAGATCAACAGCTACACAGGACCCTTGCAGGCAAATGGAACACAATCTTCCAAATATAACGCAAAGGCATTTAGTTCTGCATTTTAACTGGGAACTGAAGACATGTGCCAATTCAATGTAATGAAAGGACACAAACGGACAGGCTCTAAATATAAACACTTGCAGCGCATTGAAACACTTGTGCATTGTAATTACAACCACTGTTTTTTGTGGCTTTGTTAATTGAGGAGGTACATGCTTGGATGCTAGAAAGCAAGAAAAGAGGTAAGTTTAGCCTTCCTTTAAGCTTGAGGACATGACTTCTATCAATAGCACCATCAAAGGCCAGTGGATATTTTGACTTGAAATCTACTGGACTTTGAAAATATACTTGGCTGACAGAAAACTGAGATATAACAAAATCCTGGCAAACTTATCCAGTCTAATTTAGATTTATTTTAATCCTACTGAAAATGATAAGGTTGTTGCATACTTGCGTTTGAATTCCTCCAACTTTGTGGTAGCTTAAAAATGCTTTTGGAAGCTGTACAAAAATCACAATCTGTATCTGCGGTATGTAGCATTAAATGGGCGGTTTAAAGTGGGGTAGTGTGGGTTTAGAAAACGCAAGCGGATACTGAAACCATCAGTTGATGTTAACATGTTTTACAGCTGCAGACGCTAAAGGGCAGTTCAAAGCTTGAAAGTTCCAAGTAAGGAAAAGGTTTTGTAGTCACTGGCCTTTCAAGCAAGAAACTGGGCCATGTCAAGATCATGGTTGAAAATACAGGGTGACCTGAGTTCCCCTGAAAGCAACAAAAGTCTGAATTTGGGGTGGGCTTCGGATATTGCAATCTAAGTTCATCCCCTCTTGTGAAACTGGTCTAATGCAGGGTGGTACCAGTAACTGCTGCAAGTCTTCATCAAGACTCAGAAGTTGCTGTAGGTTGAATTAGATTAGATGATCAGTGCAGCATTGTCTGTGTGCTGTTCATTTGGTGGAGGTGTTATTGTCATAATGCTCCATAGTTTTATATTGATTATTCTGCTTTGTGTCTGTGTGTAAGTGTATCAGAGAGAGAGATTCAAAGAGAGAGAGAGAGTGTGTGTTGACTATTGACTCCACTGGTGGCGTTATACAATGACAATGATGGTATTCAGCAATACACATGGGATCCTCAAAGTACACATGCCGCAGTTATGTATTCAAGGACTATTTGTTTCAAGCGTTTGTAGTCTGTATTTCACTTTTGTGTCTTGCATATTGTCATATTTTATTCTCAGCATGTGGACGTCATTGACTCCCGGACCCCTACCTCTCCGAGTTCTATTTTTAGAGACCCCCTCAAAGCCAAATCATAGTTTCAACTCTGGTCAAAAAGCAAAGCTGTGAGAAAAAAAAATCCACCCTAAAGCACTTTAACACTGTTAAAAAAACAGCTATTGGCAATGCACATTGCATTTTGGTGCCCATTTTGTTGTTTGGTTGTGTTTTTTTTTCCCATAAATGACAGAGGGAATGAGACTCACAGCTCAGTGGCCAGAATACACAAATTTTACTCATGCTGTTCGTTTGACTGATTTCATGTTTTTTTTCCACTTATATTTGGTTGTTCCTCATTTTATTCGAATTTATTATCTGTGCCAGGAGATTATGTGTTTGGCCGGGTGTGTCAGCGCGTCTGTGTGTGTGTCTGTCTGCAGCTAATCTCGTAAACTACTGGGCCTATCAACCTAAAATTTTTGTGCAGTTATGACTGTATGAGGAAGAATCTCTTGTGGTTGCAGTGATTCAAAAACTTTGAAAAATGTTTGTTTTTGCTACTTCCGCTCCCTCACTCCATTCATTGTCTAGCTTGCTTGACCATCACTCTCTCTTCACATACCACTCCAAAGCCTAATAGGCAGTTGTTGTTTTTTTTTAATCCTACTGTGGCCGTGTTTGCTCTGATGGAAAAAATCGAAGACATGCGATGCATTTTCTGGGCAAGTTTATAAACACAATGCTGACGAAGACGGTCAACAGAACACAGAGCACACAGACACTCACAGGAGAACAACACTGTAAAAAGTGTCTGAGGCTGATGGAATCACCATTCTAAAAAATGAAGTGTAAAACAGCTGTTTCATATGTCAGCTGACTAATTTGCCTAATCCTCTTGGTCTTTGGATGAGGGACAAGTCATCATAGAAAACCCCTCTCACCCTCTCTACAACGAGTCGTAGCACAAAGCAAAAACAACTATGTGCTTTATATAGAAATTGTGTCCCCACATATGCCTGGTGGAGATCTGCGCTCTACTGAGTGCACTCATCTATTTTATCAATTCATCAGTTTCAACATCTTCCTTATAAGCTGATGGTCTCTTTTTTCTTTTTTATAGTATTTTTTGTTATATTACGTGCAGATGAGTAAAGAAAAATGGCCAAAGTAGATGATGTTATGTCACGCTGCGATATCTCCGGTGCAGCTACAGTGGAGTTTGATTGCAGAAAAGTTTTCAGCTATCTAAAACATCAACATAAACATCAAGCTTTGCAGTAAACCCCTCAGAATAAAAGAGTAACAACTTCTTTCTGGACTCGCCAAGGGAATGCCTAACTGAAGCAGAAGTAAATGAGGCATGTTATGGAAAAGTGGGTAACCCCCCTCCCAAAAAAGTAAATTATAGCACTTCACAAAATAACTCCTGAAATGCATTGGACACTGCGAATTGATGATTCCCAACACTGTAGGAGCATCCAGGCATGATTTTTCCTTAAATGTACAACAGACTGCTGAAAATCCTCATTAAAGGGAAGTCCTTTCTATGCAGGGAAATGACTAGATTGTCCTGAGTCATATGATCAGTTTTGTTGAGGATTAAAATCTACTTTCACACATTAGAGTGGAGCAATCCAATCAGAACACGACCTCAGTTCTTATTCTTCCTGCCCCTCTTTTGACCCCACAACTGCACCTGTTATCCTCCACTAGGCTCAACTAACAGTAGTGATATATATCTACCATTTTACTGAGGATATCACATATATATCAGAAGAAGTGAAGGCTTGCAAACACACATCAGCAGTACTACTACAAACCCCCAAAGTGCCCTTTTAGCAAGTGAGCTATGCGTTAATGTTAGCTATACGCCCATATGGTTGCAGTGGTAGTAAGGCCTGTAACTATTTCAGTTCCAACAAGCGAGATGTTTCCACTTTGCTGGACAGTTGGTTGGTCTTACCAGGGTTCAGACAATATTTTTACCCTACAAGGGGAACTGAAGCTCACCCAGCCCTGCCAGAATGGATTACTATAAAAATACACCCCCTAAACTTTATTTATTAGTGTGTATCATGAAGATAGTCCTCAAGAATAATACTAAATAAGAAATTCCTCATCTTTAATTGGGTTTACCATGCCTTTAAGACCATTAGCCTGCCAGTCCACTCAAAGAAGTTTGTTCCTATAGGTACGGTGGTAGTGAGTATGCTTAAGGTTCGCAGGTTCCCAGAGTCTTTTGCCCCTAATCAGATTGGTATCAGACAGACGTTGGATAATACAAATGGCCACTAGCCAGGTGAAGAATGAATGTGAGATATGCAAACTGTTCCAATTAATTTCTTGACAGAACTAAAGCAGGTTAGGTAGGGAATCCATTTTTACAAAGGTTCAAAAAAAGAACAATTTGTGATCTATTAGGTTAGGAGGACACGAGTCTTATTGTGACTATTCTCTGTAGGTTCAATGAGAAATGAGCAAAAGGTTTTATAAAACACTTTTGTAGAACGCTTCCAAAAAAAAAAAAACAAACAAACTTGGGGAAACCAAAACAAGTTACCAAATAAAATGCTTCCAGAAATACCATTTTTCAGCTTAGTGAGTTTAGAGATACCTGATGGCTTGTGGAATATCGGGAACATAAAAAGGATCTTGGCAGAATTCAGAAGCGATGATGCTTCTGCTATTTTTTTACTTCACTGAAATCAATTCATCGCAGAGCCTCTGAATCTTGAGCATAGTCTGCCCCTCTCCTCTGTCAACCTACTCATACCTGAAAGGAGTGTAATGACCCACTTTCTCTCCTTGTCCCCCAGCGACTCTCTGCCGCTTGCCACGTTTGACCACCTTGCTGTGGTCGACTACAGTCTGCAGCTGCTGTTAATTTACAGGAGCGCTGTGCACCCCATTTTCAGCTCTGAAGCATATATGACTAATCACACCAGCCATTTTAAACAACTTGAGCTCTCTCTGGCAATAAATCACCTTGATACGTGCTTCTGTGCCCATAATAGAGCTGCGTTCAGGAGGGAGGAGGGTGAGGGAACTTTGGGAGCTATTCTGTCTACTCTTGGTCAACACACTATTGTGAAACAAACTCAGGCACTGGGACATATTGTTGTCCAGTGTGTTGTTTGTTTCTGTGATCTCAACAAAAATCAAAGGAAAAAACTACAAAGGATTTTATTTTCTTTGCACAACAGCCCAGGGAATATGATTTTTTCCCTGGACTTTTTGTTTAAAAAATGTATTTTTTCCGTCCTTCCTTTTCTTTTTTTAAAATCCTCATTGCCGTCATGCCTTTTTGAAAATACACAACACAGCGTGAGTTGTGTAAACACACTACAAGAGAAATAGTTCTGTAAAGGAAGTGCTCAAGAAAATGTTATGCCATGCCAAAGTAAGTTAATGAAATGTTGGTAATTTGTGTATGAGGAAACAACTAAATTCTCATCCTCTTTTACTGCCTTTTTAAAGCTTCAGCTGAACCTTTGCAAAAGTGAATAGACAGGAAATGCTGGCTTTTCTCTTCACCCACAAAATGTAGCTTCTCATCCCACAGGGGGCTTCAAAAGGCCTTTCAAAGATAGTGCAAAAGCACCTTTTCAGGACATGACAAATGATGTAACATCCCCAAATTCCACTAGCCTACACGTGATGGATATGACTTCCATGAGAATCAGCACAAACCAAAAAATAGTAGAAAAATGAAATGAAGTTAAAAGACACAACGGCTTTGGTTCTGTTCTCTACGTCTCACCATTTCTCTTTCCCCTCTGTCTCTTCATTGTGCCTTATTGCATCTTCCCTTTATCCCGTTCCCTGCCAAGTAATCACCCTGCTCCTTGTCAAGAGCGCTGAATGAATCCTGTTGCTTATTGTTGAGGTGAACACATTTCCATTATTTGAATACGACCAATCTCCCGCAGTAAAAGGGCAGTTGTTGTAGTATATGAAATATTCATCAAAGGCATCCCCTGAAGACTCTGATACATTCAGATGCATATCTGTGAATGAAAAACAGACTTCAGCAGACCCAACATTGCAGGCAGCGAGTGCAGGCTTTTGAACTATGAGGCAGACAGTCATCAGGGGAGTGACCTCTATGGTGGATATGTCTCCTTGTCGCTCTGCTGGTTTTCAGCCATACTACCCCCTAATAAATCAACAAGAGCTCACTCTGGGATCCTGCAGCTAAGTGGCATTTAAGAAACAGCTTGTGCGAGCTGTAAGGCTGCATTTTGGATCATTTAGATGCATGGTAATAATTTGGCCAGATGAACAGCATTAGCAGCAAATGGGAACTGGGAAGTTTTTAAGCCACTAAAAAAAGATCTCTAAGTAGCTTTTTGTAAAAAGTCAATGAAGACTGAACTTCACAAGGTTCAAAAGGGCAAAATGCTTTCCATTTACTGCTGTGCAAATTCACTTAATATCAGGGATATGACGCATTTAGATTCGCTGGCAATTTACCAATAGATACCAATAGAGTCACTTTGGTGTTTACAGTATCAGTGCCATGTGTTAGTGCAGGTATCAGCGTATCATCTTTGCAATTTTGCATCCAAAGCAGTAAACATCACTGCACAATTTACTGCGAGAATGTTTACTGCAAGAATGTTTCCTTTACAGGCACCAGTAACGCCAGCTTCAGTCAACTTTTATGGCTTAGTTAGGATTTCAAAGTTGGAACAAGAATGTCACAGTCTCAGTTTCTTTATGATCCCAACACAGCTGATATCTTCAGAACAGCAAATCCCCCCACCGCCATTTCATCTTTGCCTTATTACATATACAACAAGCTAGCTATGCCTGTAACAAGGTAGACTGTTAGGACAGTCCCTAAGAGAGCTGCAGGGAGATTTACAGACTCATAATTGTTCAAGCATTGTTTACACCATGCTACTGCCTTGAAGAGACAATAAAAGGGGTTGTGATACTTCGATGCAGAGACATTGAGCTGTTTCCCTGGGACTGTGAGCACTGATGAGAATCTCTGCTCCTGTTGCCATGGTCCCTGTGCGGGTTACATGTCAGTGGAAGTCTGCCCTTTGTTTTAATAAGACTAAATAATACTTTGAAGACCCACTGGAGGAACACATTATGCTCCCAGTGGTCAAGTGGCTGTGATTTTATGGCTTAATATTGTTTCATGCTATTGAAAAAAACAATCATATGAGCATCAGATTTGAGTCGATGCACCGACACAAATTATAACAAATCTACAAGTATTTAGATCTGTGACCTTTATAATGAATGTGCAAATTTAAGCACTTTACAGTGAGCAAATTCATGTTTTCCAGTGTTTATTTTGAGAGCAAAAATTAAGCTTGAAAAAAAAAAGGCAAATGTGAGAAAGGTCTTTTTCTCTGAAAGAAGCAAAGGAGTGGGTTCTCATTCAGTGTCATGTGATGCAACAATATCACTATGGCTTGCATGTCCAAAATACACGTTTAAAAACTATCCTCTTCGAATCGTTTAAAGTGAACCCATTGGACTTTATAACCTATTTGGCAATGGGCCGTGGAGTGTCTGCTCTTATAAAGATCACTAATTGCCACTCTCTCGCTATTAGTTCATGTCACTTCAATTACCAACCAGTTTGTGTCTACTTTACTGTTCATGTCCAGATTTTAAGCAAGTTTTAGAAACCTGAAACAGTTTTTGACAGCTTGTTTGAAAGCAAATTGACCAGCTTCTGTTGTTATTGGGGTTGACAACTTGGTGCTTTGAATTACTGAGAAAATTACTGTATTTGTTTGATGGGGTGGAACATAGTATGGGCTTTTGCATTGACATTATGCCCAGGAAATAGCCCAGAAATAGGCATGGCTATGATGATATTTAGACAAACAATTAAAACAACTTAAAGACATACAAACACAACAAGTGTGGATTTGCAATAGCTGCGACTATGTATGTGCATGCATCTATGCGTGCATGCATTTACACACATACACAACCTCACAAACACTCGACCTCCGTGGCAAATTTCAGCCTTATAGGTAGAAAGCTGCAGTTGCTACAGGGTGGGCACAGCCATGTGGACCAATGAACAGATTATTTTTGTGGATCAATGAACTGATGGACCAGCAGAACAAGGTTGCAGGGCTAACCCACACCACTGATATAGGAACCTCTGCTGAGTGCAATGATGCCTCAAACAAGAGTCTCCGACAGACGGTACATGAGTTATGAAAGGAGACGTGGCTGAAGTATAGGGTGCGGGGCAAACCATGACCAGTGAAAGTGTCTGTGTGTGTATGGCTGTTTATCTGTTTGTGTGTGTTTGTTTTTCTACAAAGTTTGGCCATGTTGTGTGAATATATTTACAGTATAAGTTATGCACCTTTTTTGTGATAGGCCACTCCCACTGCCACACCCTTATTTTGCCAGTTGGCATGAACAGTTAATCAACTGTCCTTTGGCTCATGACCAATCTTTCCATTAAATCTTGTACAGGTCTGTCAATCCATTTAGAAGTTATGTGCCTTTTTGTGGTAGGCTACTCCCACTGCCACGCCCCCTTTCACCAATTGGCATGAACAGTTAATCAGCTGTCCTTTGGTCATAACCAACCTTTCCACAAAATCTTATCTGTGAAGTCTGAGAATCC
>OMLF01001451.1:40195-53092 GCA_900302615.1 Holocentrus rufus | reverse complement strand
GCAGGGCTAACCCACACCACTGATATAGGAACCTCTGCTGAGTGCAATGATGCCTCAAACAAGAGTCTCCGACGGACGGTACATGAGTTATGAAAGGAGACGTGGCTAAAGTATAGGGTGCGGGGCAAACCACGACCAGTGAAAGTGTCTGTGTGTGTATGGCTGTTTATCTGTTTGTGTGTGTTTGTTTTTCTACAAAGTTTGGCCATGTTGTGTGAATATATTTACAGTATAAGTTATGCACCTTTTTTGTGATAGGCCACACCCTTATTTTGCCAGTTGGCATGAACAGTTAATCAACTGTCCTTTGGCTCATGAACAATCTTTCCATTAAATCTTGTACAGGTCTGTCAATCCATTTAGAAGTTATGTGCCTTTTTGTGGTAGGCTACTCCCATAGCCACACCCACTTTTAGCCAATTGGCATTACCACAAGCACACACCTTCTCCCACAAACACACACACACACACACTTGACCTCCATGCCAAATTTCAGCCTCCTAGGGTGAAAACTGTAGCCACCAAAGGGTGGGGAAACTTTTGTGGACCGGCCGACCGACAGAGCGAGCTATAGAGCTGCTGGTCGCAGATAAAAAAGCACACAGGGAGAGGCTCTGCTGGTGGCCTCCATCCAGTCTGATTTCTGGAATCTTGTGCCAGTTTTTAAAAACTGGCAAACCTAACTATAATACACATAATATTTTGGAAAACTGAAGCTGTACATGAAAAGAAGACTAGTCTTCACCTTAAACTGGCAATGAAATGTAATGAGATGACCCAACTATAACCTTGCACAGAACAAGAGGCTAAATTTGACCATCATAATAAAATCACTTCTTTAACCCCTAATTAGCCTGACTAATATATGATATGAAATTTGGAAGTAATTAAGTCCAAACAAAGGGTTGAATATTTTAAAATCATGGATGTGACATTGCTTTTGGTGAGATTAGTTAAAAATAAGTTAACATTGAGCTTCAGCGACCTCTGGATTAATCTTATGGAGATGTGCATAGGCCCCATTGAAAGATGGGAAGTTCATTCCATTGATACAAAATAAATGCATATTAAAGGTTCATCAATCACAATTACTACTAGCAGCTCAGTTTGCCTGGTAGCAGATGTTAGAAAGACTAAACTGCTGAAAATTGTTTCATTTCATTATTTCTACTGCAGCACTTACATGAATTTGGAATTCTTTTCATAGAGCTGATTAAAATGACAACTTGCCATCTACAATGCGCACTGTACAATTAAATTATCTAGTGATCAATTTAACACCATTGTAGCTGACAGCTAACATTGTGTTTCCCCTTTCAAGATCTAAGGCGTATGTTTTAGGATGTTTGCTTTGTTTTGAAAAGTGCTATAAAAGTGTCATCCTTTGAGCAGAGACTCAGATTACACCAATTTCTTGTATTTTTGGTGATGTATTCTTTTAATATTATTGGTTAGAAGAAGGCTGTAATCCCCTCCAAAAATGTGTCTTCCCTGATTAAAAAGGTGAGAAGAACATAATGTAGCCGTAGGATTAGGTTCCATGTTATCAAAATCTTTTCTTCTGCCTATATTTAATATGAACTGGATCCTGACAAGCTTCATCACCGTCAGATGAAAAAGAAAAGTTGGAATTTGTTGAGTATCCAGCTCAGGCCAGCAGAGCAGCAAGTCATCCATCTTACCAGTGGTGATAAATTCTGAATGACCAGTTATTATGTATGAAAAAGAAAGAAAAGATCTTCAGTATGTTCAGAAATGTTTTTCAAAATACACAAAATTGGCCAAAATATATCTAATATGTCGGTGAAATGCCTTTTTGCATTATAGGATGAGATTAAACAAAATAGTGGGCCTTAAAGATTATATAGGTAGGTTACTTTTTCTTCACAGTTTTGACAAATCACCATTTTACTCAGAGGATTTGAGTCAAACTAAATGCACTGAGGAAAAAAAATCTGGTCTTCCTGGCTGCTACCGGGGCTTTAATGTCATTTGTTAACATCCGTTTGGTGCGAATCAAACAACTGATCACCTCAAGGAGGCGTTGGGAACTGTGTCAGTCATGTCTGGTGCACTGCTGCTGTGCTTGCTTCTCCTCCCCAAACAAACCATAGCTGCAGTATTTTATCTTAGCTTACCGTAGCTACAGAATGGTAGGGAGAGGAGGCGGCTCATGAATTCCTATTCCCACACTGAAAAGGCATCAGAGCCACACACATGAGCGTGCATGTGGGTGGGAGGGACTTGGGGGAGGTGCTGAATCTCAGGTGGGAGGGGTGGGAAAGCTGTTTGAGTTATGTTTTTTGGCAAAATTCTGCCCATTCTACAAAGTTGCCTACACAAGCTTTAAATGACTACACTGACTTATTGGGAGTTGTCTCTGAAATCATCTCTGTAGTAGATAGCTCTGCCTGATGCATGCAAGCCTTTAGCACTCAGTAAGGCAACTGATTTGTGTCATCTAAAGTGAAGATAAATTTTTTGGTAATCTAAAATTGCCACTGGTTTTTATTCTATGGCCAGCAAATTCATTACTTTTGAAAACAAAATCTCAGTCGTCATCATTAGCGAAGTCCCTTATGAATAAACACTGCAAATTGTATCCCTCTGCCTAATTTCACTCACTTCCTGTATAAACAAAATAAGTTATGCTGGAAGTCCTGAGGAAAGAGAGATCTTCCGCCACTGAAATTGCCTTCTTTTGGTCAAAATTTCTGACTATTTTGCCAATCTCCTCAAGAAGCCTGGCAGATTTAGACACATTTCATTAAAATGAACCAAACATTCAGTCTTAGAGCTGCTACTAGCAAGTTCTCAGATTTTTACTGTTAGGACAATGCTAATTTCCTTTGGTTACTAAACATACTGAGTGCTAAATTGCTAAAATGTGCAGCAGACAGAGATGATTTTGGTGCCAATTCTTTCATTTCATCTCACATTGGGTAAGCTGACCAGTGGGCCAAGATCCCACAAGTCATTTTAAGTGTTGACAGATGTTTACAAGAGCTTCTTTGTTGCTACCATCTTGTCAGGATCAGAATGCAGATTTCCTCATTGCTTTTCTAAATTCATTATGATCCATCAGAGTATTGAGTCACATAAGACAATTCCAGTGTTGAATACATGCTGAAAAGGGAGAGATGAAGCAAATATTTAGCTATACGGTATACAATGCAGACACGTTGCGTCTGAGTCTGCAGCAGATTTCAGTGTTGTGGCTGTGAATGCACACTGAGGTGCAGCGGAGCAGACTTACTGGGAGAGTGAAACTGGATGTGAAAGCTCAGTCACATTCTAAACTGTACAACAGAGCAGAGAAGTCTACTTGGCAGCCGCAGTGGTGAGACAAAGAGTGGTGCGAAACAGAGTCTGGGGAGCATTTGTGTCTGTTTACCAGCTGAACTGTACATACAACATGCTGCACATGAAGTACTGGTGGATTGGCAAAATGAACCGATGGCAATTAAAATGCTGATCTCTGCTGCACCCCCATTATTCTAGCTTCTAAAAAAGAAAATCACAAACACGCTAAAATGCTGTATGGCACAATAAATACTCCCGGCGGGCTTTGCAGTGCTGTCACGCTCTCTGTAGCAGTCGCCATCCCAGAAGAAGGCAATGTGCCACAACCACCATGAAGCCTTCCTACCTCAGGCACTCGACTGGCAACAATTTAAAACAACTCTCTTTTGTTTTTCCCAGTCTCTATCCCCTCCCTCTTCCTCTGTTCCCCGAGTAGAAGGCATAATGCATCATCTTAGGAGGGAGCCCGTAGCGGCCTAATTTAACAGCCAGGGAGAAACACCAGTGGACACTGGCCCGCTAATGAATGAATGAGCTTGACATGTAAAATCAGAAAAGATTACAGACTGAGGGGCAGGACTCCCAGAAGGTCCTGCCAAACCAGCTGTTTAGATAAGCCCCATTGCTTCCCCAGAATGATAATTCCTCCACGAGACTGAGTAAACAAACAGGGTGTAAAGAGAAGTTGTGTGTGAAGGTGTGCCTTGTTTTATTTATGGAGACAAAGAAAAAAAGCTGCAGCACAACGGGAAGATGGAATGATACCATGATCAAATCTTTTGTCTCCCTCTCCTGTTACGTAGTGACACGAGGACACCGAGGGGACTCTCAGGTGGACACAGCGTACGAGCAATAAATAAACAAAGGGGAGCCGGGCCTTGAAAAGTCATACACCTGTGACCATTGCAAAAGCAGCAGGTGCAGCTCTGTTCATTAAAGAAGCCGGTCCTGACAGTGAAGCCTTTAAGAGGCCATCAGGAGCGACAACTCAGCGGCTACCTTGGGACCGGAGAAGGAGAGGCATCAAGGTGAGCAATGCAATTTCAGCTTGAATAATGGAGCACTTCCCTTAGGTCTGACATTCATGTATTTCTCAGGCAATTTCACCATACCGTCCAACAGCACCTCTGAGGTATTCAAGGCTCCCCAGGAAAAACTGGTTTACAATGTCTACAGGTTGGTAATTATTCTGCATCTGGCTGCCCTGCTGAAGATAATCTCCCTCAAAGTGGTAAATGAATTAAAAAACTCGTCCAAGAATAAACATATCAAATCTAATAACCTGGAGATTTTGATGCTTTTTTGGTGTTGTGTACCACTGACATCGATCAAAAGCTATGCTTATAAATTCCCCCCACAGTTTTTCCCCCCCTTTCTCTGAGACAATATTGTTGCCTGGTAAAATTATCCTCACTGTTCTCTTACTCTTACTACCCAGATTCTATTTTCATGGAGTTGCAGATGTAAACTGGTAATAACAGAGGATTAATTTACAAGGAGGCAAAATCCCCTAGTGAGCCTTGTGGCCCAGAACAATAATGAGCACATAGTAAACATTGAGACAGAAATTTGCCGTAAGCCAAAGGAGAATGCAGGCAGCTAATCTACACACTAGTACATGTATTGCACTCTAATGCACCCACAAACACATGCATACCTACACACGCACGCAAATACACACTGGCAGAGAAAATTATGGCAAAGTATCTTCCCCAGGCTTCTGTATCAACATATGTTTGGAGGTAATTAAAAGAAGTTCCCAAGTGGTTATCATGTCATTTTGAAATACAATGCACAGAGCAAATTACCATTCCATGGTTATTCATACAAAGCTCAGCGCAGGAGGTCACGTTGCTTTGTTGAACCGCGAGTAGAGACTGACACTGATAATTTCATGGCTGTTGTCTTGTTGTGGTATTAATTAGTTAAAATGCCAAGGTTAAAAAGGTGAACTGTGATATTTGTGACTTCAGTGACATCTTTAGTGATAAGCGGTCATTGCCGCGGCGCTCCCAGACGGCCTTGCTGCGTCTCCTGCGCTGTGAAGTCTTTTCTCCCTTGGATTTTCTGTTAATGAAGTTTGAGTTTCAGGCACAGTGGCTTAAGCTGCTCATGTTAACAATCCGGTCCATCCAAGCACCCTATGTTCCTTCACTGTCATTTTTTAAAATTGAAAAAAAAAAAATTCCCTGGGTGTAATTTTTTCTTTTTCTGAAAACTGAAAACAGCCCCATTTCCCCTCCGTCCTTTGATCCTTTAATACATAGAAAAGAAGAGGAATTTCATATCTCTGTGATATAATCTGATATATTTATAAAGTATATGATCAGTAAATAACATCCGTAGTAGTCAATACTCAAGCTTCCTCCAAAGATACTCTCAGACACACTTTTTATTAACATTACAAAACATTAACAAAGCTGGCATTAGAGCATGAATATCAGCCACATACATTAGACATTAGCTACATTAGCTACATAACACAACACTGGTAGAAGAATAATGTCCATAATGTCCATGTCCTTCAGTATAATGCATAATGTGACTGTATATGTTCAGTAAGTAATACCTGAAATGGTGTTTGAAAATGGTGTATGAAATAAAAAAAGACACTGAGAGAATATAGGGCCTTAGGAATCTAGATATGCTCCCCTCTCCTGTTCTTCTATTCATTACGATTCTATCTATCTGTCTATCTATCTATCTATTTGTCTGTCTGTCTGTCTGTCTGCACTAAGACCTCTTGAGATCACTCTCCAGATTGGTTTGCTGGGGATACGTGTGAGTTTGACTGTTTTACTGCGACTGAAGCCGCTTCCCATCTGACAGACAGGTGATTCTCCTTTGAAGTGGCTCCATCTCGCTCACTGATGGAGGCCAGAGAATGAGCCTCCCCCTCAAGACCCCATTAAAGCAAAACCCAGGGTCCTCAGGTTTGATGTTCATTGCCTGGGCAACCTCTGCCATCAACACATTTTGTGCCACGTGAGAATGATCACAGCTTATTAAAGTGGAAATAATGACTGCTCTACCTCCAGCATGAAATATTTAACAAGGACAAAGGAGATGGCTCAAAGGTGATTTATATCTGCGTTGTAGGAGGAGGACGTGGACAACATCGTCTATACAGGAAGTGCAGATGAACCAGAAGCTGGCCTGTCAACAACTGAAATTATCTTATCTTCATGCAAACAGAAGCTGAAGAATAGTGGCAGAAGGTCTTTGAATTAATGTTTATTGTCCATAAAAAATACATTGATGTAGCAGCAAGCTACGTCCTGCATGGTACATTTACCCCCGTCTCTTTTACCCTGCAGACCTCTATTCAGTATTTATATACAAATCAGATCTATCTTTGCAGTCAGCAGTGGAAGATATTAGCCCAGTTTTAATTATCTCTTTTACTCTCATCTTATTGTAATTAAGAAATAACACATACATCTTTCTCTAATTTGCAACAGTACCCAGAACATATAGAGCATCCAATTTCTATATGCGAAATCATCGATGTATTTTTCCGCTGCGAGCTTGAGTAAATTAGCTTTTTTGGCCCTTTGGGAAAACCAGGAGAAAGAAGCAGATTGAAAATGTTCTCCATCAAAAGTGATTGAAATGGATTTTACAAGATGAATTGCCAGGACAAGAGTTTACTCCAATTATATCACCAAGAGGCTTGAATACTACTACAGCCACTGTGGTCAACAGTAATTAAGCTCAGCATTGAGGTATCAGCGTCGCATATTGTGAGAAGATGTTTACAATGCGAAGAGAGAGTAGATAATAGAGTAAATGATAAATGATGCCGTAGGCCAACATTTGCAACTGCAAAAAGCCACCGGTTTGGTCCAAGATTTGACAAAATTACAGCCCTGACAGCCAAAACATCAGCAGAGCAAAACACAGCTGTCTTTTCCGTAGCCCACACATCTTTTAATCTAGCGGAATACAATACAGACTGCGGAGACCGTCTTTGGCTCTTTGTGTGGCCGTCCATTTTTCTTACGAGCTCTTTTTTTTTTACTTTGATGTAACCTGTATGATTTGTTGTCTTTCATCTGGCTTTCATCAGGACCACACTTACCATGGACAGGAGCGATATGGCTGATGTCTAGCAAACAATGAGGTGATATTTAGCCTTACCTTCCCCGCGCTGGGGCTCCAGAGATATCTCAGGCTGAAAACACCGAGGGCCAAAACAAGGAAGACCAGACCCAGAATCAGAGCGCCTCGCTGGTAGATGCGGTACTTGGCCTTCTTCTCCTTTCCCGCCTCAACCTGTAGAAAACATATAGGCTCAGCATTATATGGCCTAGAGGATAACAAACAACACTGCAAAGACAAACAGAAATATCATTTTTAATCAAACTTTTCATTTTTACAAAGCTATTGTTTCCACGTTTTAATTTTCCATTTCTTCCTCATTCTCTTTATTCAGTATCTACAGCACATTCAACACCAAGGGTGCCATTTGATTTTGTCCCTTCAGATGCCTCACAAAAGACTACAAGAATGAGTATTAAAACTATTAACATAATGCAACCTTTGCTTTTTCATAATTGTGACACGCTGCAAAAGCTGTCCTTCAATGAAGCTACTGATGAGAAAGATATAATGGTCCCCATGTTGCATGACGCAAAGCACCAGGAAGAAGAGGCACTACAGCACCACAAAAAGGTTACATTTATTAAACTTTCCTCAAATTAAAACTCTCCCTGCTGTAGTCAATTCCCCAAGCTTAAGGCCACAGATTAATAAAGACGGGCTTTTGTTCCACCAGAGTTTCAACAGGGAGAAAATGAAAGCTTCTCATTCACACTGGACCACTTTTGAAGGTCTCCGAGGACAACAGAAAAGCAGATATGTAAAAACTGAACCAACTTCAATTAGCCAAATTGGTGTTGCTTATCTGCATGTCTTTTAAAGTGATGATAAAGCAGCCTTGGTTTTCTATTGTGACTGAGGTTGTTACAGTAGTTAGGCTGCAGTAGATTGGATAACACTTTAAAATCCTGGCTTCCTTATAAATTGTGTTGGAATCTTTTGGATTATTTTCTGAACCAAGACTTTGTACGATTTTTATTCTATTTAAAATTACTGTTAGAATAAGTTCAAATTAATCTTCAATAAAACCTCAATAAAAAATGTCTTATTTGTTTTACCTAATACAATAATTAATATTCCCTTTATTGGAAATACGTCGGTGGCACGACTTCATAACAGGATGAAGATATGATTTGACCATTCAGTTATATCCTGAGACGGTTGATTAAAAGATTAAAGTCCTTGGGGAAAACATCAGTACATTGAGAATTCATTTAACTGGACATGATACAGCACATATCTCTTCTTTCTTGCTTGCTTTCTTTCTTGATGACCAAATGACCTCCATGTTTGCTGATGTTCCTTCTGTCTCTAATCGCTCTAATGTACATTTTGTCTGGTTTATGCCAAGAAAACCTGCTCAAAGGCTTTGCATCATTTAAATGTTTGTTTTGAGAATTAGATTTTAGCATTCAGCCTTGATTTTATGGATTCAATCTTCAGACAGGTCATAGGTTGGCACTGAGCATCATAAAATTGCCACAGAGGTAAGACTCTCTAATAGGCTACTGTTCTTTCTGAATACAGAGTCGTATGAGTGGATTTAAGTATAAAGCAAATTGCATCGTACTGTGAAATAGAGATGGCGCTAACACCAAACACTGTGCAGACACTTCCAAAGGGAAAATGTACAGTTTTGTAGATACAGATTTATCAGCGTGTCAAAACACAGCCTTTTGGTTTGAGTGCCTCAGTGCATTATTTGTGCATGTTGAAGCTGTTGACAAGATACTCTGTGCTGCATGTAAACAGAAGCAATAAGTCTTTAAAAAAATTCTCTGGAGCTGGAGGAAACTTGAGCTGGCACCACATTTAGGAGTTTCACAACATGAGACCAGCTCTTGTAACCAAATCTCACAATTCGGCTGCCAAGTTACCACTGGCAAATAGCATTAATTTTGTTGCTTAATATTTTCGTCTTACAACCCTAAACTATCCCTTCAATGTGGTTATTCATTAATTAATACTGACTCTTTATTTGACGAGGTAATAGCAGTGGTCATAAAAAGGGAGCCACATCAAAGTATGGCGCGCGTCTCAAGGTAAGATGAGAAACAGAAGGCTGTAACCAGACAGCCAGAAATTCCTTACATACTGTAGAGAAATTCTCCAAGAGAGGCGGGGGAAAAAAATGGCTGAAATCTTTAGCTCTCCCCTGGTAGGTTGCATAAGCAGTGGAAACTTAACTAGAGGACAAACCTCTGCCTGTGCTTTGAATATAGAATAATCACAGAGGAAGGTGGGATGGAGACAGAGAGAGGGAGAGAAAGAGAGAGAGAGAGAGAGATGGAGGCAGAGAGAGCAGTCTGACTATGGAGCAGTGGCTGACTAGTGTTTAAGGGTTTAGCAGTTCAGAATCAGCCAGGCAATTCTTCTGCAGCTTTGTGATGAAGAGTGCCTGGAGCCCCCTGCTGTTATCATGGAAAGAAGGAGCACTTCCTCAAGAAAAACAACAGAAAAAAGCACCAGCCTACATAACCAACAAGCAGAGGCAGTGATTTATCACAGTGGGGCAGGTTGATGCAGGTACAAAGAAGATGAGCGCAGCACTACCTGTCGCACATCTCAGACTTGTACAGTATGAGATCAAGGCAGTGTGGGGAAATTAAGCCATATCATGCTGAATGATTAGACTAATGAGGGTGGTCATTTCAATGCTGGGTGCATTTGAATGCACCGGGCATTTGAATCTGACTCCTTTGAAAAGTATCCTGCAATATGAATGCTACAGATGATTTTCAAATTTCTCTCTGTCCTTTTTATATTTCAGATGAATATTTCCTAGAACAGTTACCATTTTTTTGCCAGCTGGGGAATGTGAAGGATATTTAAAAACCCTACTTGATCACACAAAAATAAAAATACGGTGCTGTAATGGTTCTTGCAAGCTGCTATCACTCACAAGCTCGGCAACAGGTGAAATGTGAGAGGAAAAGTAAGGGATTCACATCTAAAAATTCCCCTTCCCCTACTCAATAATGAAGCCTGAGAAATAAAGGAAATTCTAGGCATATCTGAAAGCTTGCTGCATGTGAGAAGGGAGCATATTGTAGAATAAAGCAAATGCAGTGGCACAGGTGAAGTTGAATATAAGTGGGAAGAAAGGAAGCCAAGGAGAAAAGCCAGAAGGGATCAGATGGAAAAATTACTGCTCTGAGAGCACTCAGCTAAATAGCAGGATCCTTCAGCAAGAGATCAAGTCCCACTCCTTTATAATTCCAAGATACAGATATCTGACATATTCTATTCAAACTTTAGATTCAAATACCACAAGGATGAAAATATAGTGCCTCGGTTAATAAAGAGAATTTAGACATTTTTTTTCTTCTTTTGAACCCCCACTATCTATACTCAATTCAATGACAAATAAAGTGTTTAAGGATGTTAAAATTTTGTTGTTACTTCACAGAACTAAAATACAGCAAAAATGAAGACAGGTGATGATGGAATTTATTTTAAATGACAAGGCTGTGTGTGAGAATTGGAATGATGCAATAATGCAATAAAATGCAATAAATGCCATAAAACAAACTCATAAATAAACAGATTGAGCAATTAAAAACACCACAAAAATGTTGTCAACTCACATCTTTCCACAGAACCTGTTGACTGCTGGACTGAGAGCCAGTTTCCATGCTGCAAGCCTACAGAGGGATCCTTTCCTCTCTCCTTAGCTGGGGAAAATACTAGCACTGTGGAAGGGAAAGAGTCCCAACTTCATTCCACTGGTAATTTGGGAGTGTGCTGAAGGGGAGGGAAGTTTGAGATGGAATGGAATTACTGAAACATTTGTGATACCTATTATAAGCCAGGCAGATGTCTCCTGCACTAGCCTGCTCTCATTTCAAAGGTGGAAAACTGTGGATGGATTCACAAACTTTCTGTTGAATAAATTACATACTGTAGTGGAATGAGAAAGACGGCTCACGGTTTTCAAAACAATCTGCTTTGGAGGACACGGTCCTGTACAGCATGAGGGAAGGCATGGGAAAAAATACATATTATGCCCTCACATCTTCATCAGCCACATTTTATGAAATGTTAATAATTCTTATATCTGCACTTTTTGTTTGCTAGTCAGCGCCGCCACAGATTTAGCAAACAGACACACTGGGTGCTTTCTTAAACTCAAAAAATGACATGATAGGTGATGTCTTGCAGCAAGAATTGGAGAGCTAAATTGAACAAAATTTGCACCTGTGCACATAGCATAAGTTAAAAAAAAAAGCAGTGGAGCAAAGGTTGTAATCTATTTTGTTCGTCTGTAGCCTGAGGACAGCAGTTTAAGATGCATCTCAGAGCCATCTGAGGAGCTGTTACCTATCACATACCGCTATAAAATTGTTTGATAATACTACTGGGTCTGTAATAAAGGTATTTCCAAGAGGGAAATAAAACTTCACTTGAAGCTGATCATTAACAAACTCAAATGTCAGAGAAAAGTCACACTCGGTGATTCATGTTTGCCCTTGTTTATATTTTGAGTAACGCAAGCTGAGACTTCACCGTGGCAAGTTGTTTTGTTGAATGCAACCAGTGATGAGCATGTTTTAGGGATTAAAGGGGTTAAATAACGTACCCAGAGGTTGCTGTCTCTCTCAATAGCGGCATCCATTCAGATAAAATTTCTTTTTCTTTTATCTATATAGTAACCTGTCCCATTATTATTGTTTTAAACCTTCACTACTAAGACTCAAGTAAATTTTTTTGAAAAGTTTACTGTGTTGCTATTTTTAATTGGTTTATTTAGGTTCACATCACCCAATTACAAGCACATCAGGGCCCATGAAGACATATCACAAATATCTTGTTTTTTGGACTTCTCGTAACCTGTCGTCCCATGAGATGAAAGTTTTAGTGGCAGGGAGCCAAAACAAACCCAATTTCGGTCTCTGTAAATGTAGCTGATCATGCTGGGCTAATTTGTGCTCTAATTCTGTGATTTACCTTCACCGTTTCTCTGTTTATGTCAGTTAAAAATACATCAGAAATAAGTGAATATGAGTAATAAGTTTGACATTTGTTTATTTTGTTACGCTGGGCTTTCCAAATGTTAGCAATCGCTGATAGTCAGATGTCAGTTTCAGTCTTCTTATACCCTAAAGTTTGGATTTTGGTGTCATTTCATGTGGTTGACTCTCACTGTTAATTAACTACATCACAATTTACTTAACAAAAACCAAGACCTGTATTGTGAGGCATCTTGGGCATCGTGGTCATTTGGTGCCATTTGATTTGAATGGCATTGTTCTCTCACCTGTCTAAACAAATTCACCAGTACCTTGCATACCACCTCAAAAAAAAAAAAAAAAAAAAAAAAAAAAAAGAAAAAAAAGAGAAAAAAAAAAAAAAAGTAAGTAAAGTGAAAATAGCATACATAAAAACACACAATCTAGAAATAGTACTTAGATGTGTAGTTTACAGCACTGGTACAAGTTAAAACAGGTGCCTTAAAAGGGACCATAGTGAACAATGTGAAGGTAACGCATAATT